>VZRR01005243.1:405747-677024 GCA_013398015.1 Oreocharis arfaki
CAACTTTCTCATGAGGGAAAGAGGAAGGGCAGACACTGATCTCTTCTCTCTGGTGACCAGTGACAGGACCTGAGGGAATGGCCTGAAGCTGTGTCAGGGGAGGTTTAGGTTGGATATTAGAGAAAGGTTCTTCACCCAGAGGGTGGTTGGGTTTTGAACAAGCTTCCCAGGGAAGGGGTCACAGCACCAACCTGACAGAGTTCAGGAAGCATTTGGACAGTGCTTTCAGGCACATGGTGTGATTCTTGGGGATAGTCCTGTGCAGGGCCAGGAGTTGGACTCGATGATCTTTGTGGGTCCCTTCCAACTCATCATGTTCTCTGATTCTAACAGAAAGAGTCCTACAACACTACAACCTATAGATTTGCTGGTGTGTTTGTTTTGGTTAAATTGTTGTTTTCTTTTTATTTAATTGTATTTTTAATTTTATTTATTTAATTGTATGTTTAATTTTATTTCTATTTAATTGTAACAGTAACTTTGACATGTATTAGAATTGTTCAAATATTTTCTTTAATCTTGTATTTCAGTCTTCCACTTTCTCTGTTTGGCTAATTTGGACAAAAGTTGCTCTAAGAAATGACAATTGTTTGTTCAATTCTTGTCTCACTCTGAGTTTTATGTGTTCCTTGACAACAACAAAATCTCTATGAGCTTGTTATTTCCTAAGTTTCTGTCATGTCGTTTTGAGTCAGAGGGGGAAAAAGAGCACACAATAATGTGTCAGGTTTATGGAATGATCTTGAAGTGGAAAGTTAATCAAGCATGACTTTTTGTTTGAGGTTTGTTTGTTTTGGGTTGGGTTGGCTTTTTTACACAAAGCTTCTTCTTTTTCAATGAACTGTGACAGAAATTTTGAAAATTAAGTAAGGAAAGAGTTCAAACAAACCACCTTGGACTTAGGCATTTTATTCTCTGTCCAAGTCTTTCAGTTCAATGTCATTGACAGTTTCAGACCAGCTGCCTAATTGCTAAACCCTTTAAATGCCTAAATTTCTGTAAATAAATGCATATAAGTTACACATATTTTGGGAACAGAAAAAGATTTTTGAACTAATGGGAGCCCATATTTGGTCCACATCCCAAGATAATACAAAGCAAAATTACCAGTCTCTGAAAACACTGAAGTTGACAAGCAAGACCCAAAGTTCAGTGTGTCTGCTCCCTTCTAATACAATGGACACAACTTCAAAACTGTCCTTCAAGCAGGGAATCACACCTCACTTTTCATACCACAGCCCTGTGTGACACTCGCTATAATCATCCCTTTCCTTTGGCATTGCATTCCAAAGGAAGGTTCAGAGCTGAGGATTCAGACAGAAGACCTGCATCGAGTCCCCATCCAGCTCTGCTGTGTCACTCCATGTGAGGTGGCCAAAACTCACCCTTTTCCTTTGCATTTTGCCTCATTGTATCCTAGAAATTTATTGGAGAGGAGGTTACTGAGGATCCCCTTGTCAGATAAAATGCAAGAGGAGCTTAAGACCCAACTCCAGTTCTGCGTTGGTCTGACTGGACACCAAAAGCTGGAAGCTTTTGAGTGGAAATGCTTTTGCTGAACTTTCTCCTCTCTTCTCATTTTCTTCCATTTTGTAATACCAGGTAATTTCCACAAACCATTCTTGAACAGAAGAGAGTAATACAATAACAGGTTATTCTTCCACAATGTATTGTTGCAGAGAATTCTCTTCCCACACAACATGGCTGAGTGAATCAGTCTAGATTCAGAAAACATGAATCTTAAACATCCAGTTTATTGGAAAGTTGCAAAAGTTTAAACAAATTATGCAATTTGTAAGATTAAGATTTGTAAGATAATTATGCATTGGTAAGATTCATTTCAACTTCTGTGCATTTAGCTTCCACTGAATGAGCTAACCTTTGCTTGTATCACTCTCATTTGCATTGCTAAGGTTCAAAGGTAAATCAAGATGATTTAAGGAAAGATTGAGGAGCTTTAAGTACATGTATGTAGAAATTTCATATGTTATCTATCATCTCATGCAGTGAAACTAGTTTAATCTTCCAAATTGCTATCAAAACCAGTGAGGTTTTGAAAGGATGGAAAACAATTTTGCCATCAATCTACAAGTTTTTGAAAGCAAATTCTGAAGCATTGTAGTATTATTGAAAAAAACTATTAGTGTTTCAGTCCTTACAGGCTCTAGGGGAAGGAAATCTCCTGCAAAAACTTTATTTTGCCCATAATGAGATCCAAGTAAAGCATGTTTTGCATGGTTTTCAGCTGTCACTAATTATGCTTAAATTAATTCAGTTCTCAGTAAAATTATACAGTATACCATAAAGGCCTCTTCTTGTTTAGTATTTTTCCTTCAGATAATCTAGGTGCTAATTAAAACCAGGGGAAAAAAATCTTTTGTAAAGAAGGCTTAATTCTATCATCATAGCACAATGCAGCAATTAAGTATGAAGACGTATATGTTGCCAGCCTCTTGGGATCCATGAAAATCTGTTCCTTTGTCTCAGTGAAATCTGCCTAAGGAAACCAATCTATGTATGCCAGGTACAGGAACATCCACAATGGCTAGAAAGAGCAGGAACAGTACTGAAATCTGGAAGTTCATCCTGAACATTGAGTGTTTGGAAATACAAAGCAGAATAGAGAATGAATTAGAAAATTACATAGCGCAGCCCAGAAAGTCAAAGGTGCCAGCTGTGAACATATGCTTATTATGGCTGCTGACAGCAGCTGGAAGGAAACCCACCTTAACAAAGTGAGAAAATGGCAGGAAGTCCCACACACTTCAGTTTTAACTCCCTGCATTATTTTTATCTGATAATAAGGTCAATACCAATGAAGGATTTTAATGTCATGACCACTGTGGAGTGCTTACAACTTTGTGTGCCTGCTCAGGACAATAAAACAGAAAGAAAACATCTTGCACTAAGGAATGTGACAAAAGGTAAATGGGAAAGTGGGTAAATTTCCTTGTACCTGGTACACATTTGAGGAGAAGAAAAATGCTGTACTACCCCAATTTGAGCTGACCAAATGGTATCTTCCCAAGTTTACCCTGCAACACTGAGTGTTAAGCAACAGTCTTGAAGAGTGAACTGCATCTAAAAACAGTGCCCCATCAAAATAGATTTCTTTGGAGCCAGCACTTCTTAAGTCTACTCAAAAAGGAATCTTGTCACATAGCACTATTCATATTGACTATTCATAACCATTCTTAGCTGTTAAATATTCACCAAAATTGTTAAATTTTCACCAAATTTCACCAGCTAAGCAACCTTTAGTTCAAAATGTAATTGCAAGAAATATAAGTTATCCAACTACAAACCTCTTCCACTGAATTTTTAGGGAGGATCCAACCAAAGTATTCATGCAGATTTCCTCAAAAAGAATCCAAGATACTTAGTCAGAAACTGGTGCCCTCCATGTTTCTTAGGAAAAAAAAATACAGAAACAAAAAAAAAAATCCTTGAGGAAATTAACTGTATATTTTTTCAAACAAGTATCATATAAAAACATACTTCTTTTTCTCACTTCTGAGAAATTGCTGTTACATGAAAAGGTCTTAGTTCAATGAAAATAATCTGGATTCTCTTCCAGTTTGAAATGATGATTTGTTCCAAAATGGAAGCTACCTATAGAATTAAGAAAAAAAAAATTGAAAGACAAATTAGAAGTCATTTATCAAACTAAAAGTAAGCATTCAGTTACCTGGGGCCAAAAATTTGCTGGAGAATGAGAAAAGCTAAGATGCTTTAGATGATTTCCTGAGCTCAAAAAACCCTGTCCTTCTAGCTCTATATCTTTAATTTTAATATGTTAGCTTGCCTCTGCATGTTTCCATCTTTTCAATATCTGGTTTTGCCATTTTCTTTTCCATTTTGCCTCAATTTACCAATTTGCCAATTGTTAGACTGAATCAGTGACTGCAGATGGGCCTCAGGAGCTTGGAGAAACTTATCAGATTAGAGGGGTCCTCCACATTGTGACCAAGCATTCAGGACTCATTTCCTGCCTAGTTACACAGCCAGGTCATGGCTGCATGGGAATGCCATTACTCTTATCCATAAGTAACTCCTGCTGAGCAGAGATGGGATTTTATCCCATGTTAGGTCCTTAGGAGCTCTACTAACTTTCTCCTAGCTGGAATTATTAATTGCAGAGGTCCCTTAAGTTGGGATATCAGAGGGTATGATGGGCTTCCGAACTCTAGTTTTATGCGGAGTTCCTCTGAGTTAGGATATTTCTCCTTTAAAAACAGAACTGCAAAGTGATTAATTTCTTCAGCTGTTTAATTGAGAAATTATGTGGCTGTAGCTTAAGTTTTCCCTAGCATTAGAGATGTGTTGCAGATATCACTTCATTATCACTAATTGAATTTCCAGTTAACCCTTTGCATATTATCTACTGATATGTGTTGTTAAGGTCAGCTCAGTTGGTTGTGATCTCTTTTGTCCTCAGATATTTTTTGATACAATTCCTTCTCCCCTGTCTTTGGTACTGCATATTTTTTTTCTGGTCACAAGTTGGTAATTTTGATTCTTAGTGCTTTTTTTAGCCCTCCAAAAGTATTTCAGTAAGAGCTGAAAGAGCCAGATGGAACAGCCTTGTTTCATTCTGATCATGGAATGAAACTGACAGTCTAAAGTTTTCAAGGCAATTCTGATAAATAAAAGTCTTTTAAGGAAACTGTAAAATGTGGCAGAAAATCCTAACCGTGGCTACGCAACTATGGGGCATCTGAGCTGCCTGTATTTCCTGTAACTCCAAACCCACAACTCTGGAGATCATCTGAGGCATGTGGTCTTCCTGTGGACCTCCTTTCCTCCAGAACTGGACCAAGAACTATTTAGCTTAGCACTAGACCAGTTTACTTGCTTGCTTCATGCAGTCTTCTATGCTTCCAGCCATCATATTTAAATTAGTGGAAACATCTGCAGAGAACAGAACAAACTGAGGAATTGTTTAATTTGCAGTTTAGCATAGAAAACATTATTATGCAACCCTAAGTATCTTACATTGATTTTTCACGTCCTATTAGCATACATTTCACGTCCTATTAGCTTACAGCTTGTGGATATGCACTATTATCACTGATAAATGAAAAAGTACAAATAGATTTTTCTTCCATCTTGACCTCAAAAACAGTTGGCTCTATTTAACAGAATTTTTAAAAACAGAATTCTTGTATAACCAACTGTCTTATCTTACATTATCATCTGCTGGAATAAGACAAACATAGACAAAACAACATGCTTCTGTAAGACAGTGCAACATAAGTAGATTAACGGAAGGTCAGTTATATAATCTTTTAGGTTTTGAGATATACAAAAAAAGATGGCCCTTTCTGTGGTTGATAAACAATTAAACATTAAATATTGAAAAAAATGCCGTTAACTTTGGCTTTTATTTCACAATATTTATAAAAATATTTCTTTAAAACATGGAAACTAGTTTACATTTTTAGCACTTGTCTTTAATGGCTTGACTTGCAGTAAGCTTAAGTTTCAAAGTTGCAGTATCTAGATACGCTTCTAGTGAGTACAATATAATCAGTGTGAGCTTCAGTCATATGAGTTTTCTAATTCCAGTTTTAATAGAAGGATCAGGTTCCAAGTATAAGCATAAATAATACCTCACATGGGATTAGAGAGTCATCTGTCGTGCTACTAAATACCTGGAACAACAGCCCCTAACAGCAGACACATCAAGATCTTTCCATTCTCTCTGCTTAAGTGTTCATTAAACAAATTCACATGCTGCTACAAGAATAACGAATCCTTTGAGTATTTTATTGTGGTTGTTGTTGTTCATTTAAAAGCACACTCATTGCATTTGCCTGTGGGAAAGAATAAGTGCACTTTTACTCCCTCATCTTTTCAGTAAGGCTTTGAAAAGTTACTTGAATGTCACAGTCATGTAGAAGTGCTCAGTAGTTCCAGCCCAGAGTCCCCACTCACCCATTACAAACTGGAGCCAGCCCATTAGGAGGGGTGCTCAGCCTGGTGTGGTGTGACAGCACAGCCAGGCCACACACAGGGGCTCAGGGACCCAGAAGTGAGGGGAGTTGCAAGGAGTGATTCTGGCTCCCCCGGGAGCACATTACTCAAACTTTCCTCTGAAGAGGGAGCAAGAAGCTTAGAGCTCCCAAGTTCTGCTTGTGTTAGTGACTTTCTATGGTGTTTGTTAAAATCTGTAGCTCATTTTTGGAGGAAATAATATCTCCCAGTGACTATAAAAGAAGAATGAGCAAGTGGTATGATTTGTTTCACTTTATGCAGAGACAGAAAGCTAATTTTTTGCTTTGCAAAACCTTAACTGGAGGCACCTCGGTTGCCTTTCAGGAGCTCCCCCTAAGCCCTGAATCTCATACAGGTTGATAAATAGTTAATATTGTCATCAGGAAGCTATAAAATAGGTTGTAAAATCTCCAGTCTTCAAGAATATACCAAATCCTTTACCTTTGTCTGTAGGAATTACTTATGAAAGGAAAAGATGTGCTGTTTTACTCTTTTTTTGTGGTAACAGGAAGTCCAAACTAAACCATAGGAGACATGCAACAGGCCAAGGACTGATCTTCATCTTCCCCAGCAGACCTGGCATTCTCATCCTGCCATTCCAGACTGGTTTAGGAAAGATCACTCCACCTTTGAAACAGAAGCTCTGGCTAAGGAAATATTCTTGAATAAATTTTTCTATGTTGACTGTACTTTCTGTGGTTCTTATGCTAAAATGAATGTTCTTATACATATTTCAGTGAGGTTTTTTTATTGAGTTAGCAGGTCTCAGTGAAAATTTCTTTTTATGTATGATTAATGTCACTTCTTAACGTGTCTGAGTTTGATGACATAATATAATCCTTGTAAACTCAAAATCCAGAGGAGCTGGCATAGGAAATTGTGTCTGTAGGAGCATATTCCTCTTATTTTTTACAAGCCAAAAGTCGAAGATACATCATTAGTTGCTGAAGTTAAACAAAAACAAAAAGAAAGAAAGAATGGCCTTGATTTCTGAAGTATCTCTTATTTTGAATTTCATTTGAATATCGAGGCATTGTTTTGATCTCACAAATCAATCTGCCCATCCCAAACCCTGCCCTTTTGAAATGAAAATCCTTGAAGCATTTCTGTTCTATTATACTGTAAGAGAGTTACAGAAAATGACATTGGGAAGGAAAGGTTGAAGAGAAAAGATGTTTCTCTGACACAAGCAGGACCTGCTATCCCATGTAAGTGCTCACAAACATATATCAAAACATCTCTTAAAAACCTTTGGTTACAAGAACCTCCCCAACTCCCCAGACCATAAAAGCCAGTGCTAATCAGACCCTTACATAGCTGGAAAGTTTCCACAATATTCAAGCTGAATTTTCCTACTGCAGTTTAATCTCCCCATTCTGTCCAACGGCAATCTGAAGAACAGATCCCACTCTCTCTACGAGACATTTATAAACTTGAAGACTGCCGCTATTTCTCTCTTCCATCATATTTCTTAGACTATCCAGTTGCTTTTAAGCCAGGTTCACAGGTCATTATTTCTGGTTCTATTTCTGTACTTCTCAAGACTGATAGACTTTTTCATTGGGATGGGATGAAGGTCTTGCAAGAGGAAGGCAAGAAAAAGTGATAGGTTGGCTTTCATCTTGTCAGTGAACTCAGGATACAATCCAGGAGTTCAAGCCAGTCTTGACAGGAGTAAGCTCTTCACACTGATTTCTAGAGGTTCTCCTTTGGTCTCTCTAAGTCCTCGTGTTTTCTAAATGTGGTGAATAAAAAAGGCATTCTGTCCTCTGACTTCTAAAAATTGAGAAGAATGGTGAGATAATTTTATCGTTTGTGTAATTGTAACTCCTCTTTATACATCTCTTGGTTTTCTTCATATATCCCAGGATGACAGTTGTCTCTTTTTGTACGCGTGTGATACTGTTGACTTTTGTTCAGCTTGTCATCTTCTATATGCACTATTATCTCTTTCACAGGTCTGCTGTAGTTCTTTCTACACTTTTTTCACCCTAAACATGGATGCTTTCATTCATCCTTTCAGCCTTTAATCCTAATATTTTTCAGATCATTTCTCCAACTGGTGAAAATCATTGTGAATTCTGACTATGTCCTGCATCAGTCTTGCAGCTCGTTCCAATTTCACTTCATCACTAGGTCATATTCCTTGTAAACATAATGAATATCCTCTTCAGTCAAGGGTATCCTGGGCTGCATTAGGAAGAACACTACCATCTGGTTTATCCTTCCTGTCTACTAATCCCTAGTGAGACCACATGTGGACTGCTGCATCCAGTTTTGTGCATGCCAGTACAAGAAAAATATGGACTTCCTGGAGCAAGTCCAGCACAGGGACAAAAAGATGATGGACTGCAGCATCTTAGATATGAAAAGAGGATAATAACTGTTCAGCCTGGACAAGGAAAGTCTCCCTTGCTGCGGTCAGTGTCCTGAATGCCTGCATGGCATCACTGCCAATACTGGCCACCAATCTCTTTGTTTTCCTAGACCATGACATCTGATCCTCTTGCGCTGCCAAAGATACCCATTGATGCTGCTCTGCCTTGAGGGACACCACAGCCAAATGGGATTGGTTTTCCCTGGGTTCTGGGGCCATACTGTTGGTCTCCTCTCTCTTTCCAGACTCAAATATGCAGTCAGAGCTGGCCAGCCCCATCATGCCAGACAGGTCAACTTATCCTTCAGCTCCCTGGCTTCTGAGAACAGCAGCAGATCAGGTCAGAAGGAGATTAACTGCATACCTACTGTAACTTGCTCATGGTCCCACATCTCTGTGAACTCTGTCCACTCTAAAGAAGCTAGGGCTGATTCAGTAGCCTTGTAAAGTGGTGGAACCCAAACTTGCTTTTTATTTTTATTTAACTAGATAATATTTTCATTTAAACTTAATTTACAGTTTCATTAGCTCTAAATAAAGTGTCTGATATATTACATACCTATACAATTGTGGATATATATTTTATTTTTTAAAATCTTTATATTTGGATATATATTCATGTATAAATAAATTAAAAACAGTATTTATTCATATGTGTACTCTCCTTTCTATAAATAGAGAAAAAACCAAAAGGTATATGTCTTTATATAACAGCACTTCCATGCCCAAAGGAAACAAGCAACCAGTCAGAGGGTGCTTTGTGATCACATGGCAATGACAGTTTCAAAAAATAGCAAACCTGCCCCATGAAAGCCTGTGAGGTTATGACATTTTCCATGATAATGACTTTGGTGTATGTGGTAGTCAGGGACCTGACATCTGTATTTCAGGGTAAACTGGAAGGGGCCACTGGTCCTGCCAGCCAGCC
The DNA here is from genome assembly GCA_013398015.1 of Oreocharis arfaki. Taxonomy (NCBI): domain Eukaryota; kingdom Metazoa; phylum Chordata; class Aves; order Passeriformes; family Paramythiidae; genus Oreocharis; species Oreocharis arfaki. The sequence goes on from VZRR01005243.1 coordinate 415,050, forward strand.
AGAGAGTTGCCTGCCAACACATGGGAATGACATTTTACCAAAGGGGGCAGAAGGAGGTGGAGTGAAAATAATGCATGACCAGAGGAAGGGTGGGACTTACAGGGCAAGTAGGTCATGGGACAGCCAGGAGGGGTGGTCCTTCTCTCAATGGCAAGGGGCACCCGTCACTGCTAATGCTGGATCAAAGACATCCTTACCCTCCTGCTGAGGATGGTGGAACAGGATTTCCAAAGGGAACAGGAGCCACTCTGCTGTCTGAACAAGAAGGACAATGCAAAATTCAGCTGCTGTTTGAGAGGGCTGCACTTGCTGTGTCAGATCCACAGAGATTCACTACATACCAAATGAGCAGTGAACTGTTATAGAAAAAAAGCAAGTCACAGCAGCTCAATTCCGGGGAAGAAAAAGAAATTAAAATCATTTAAATGAGGCCAGTAGAATAAAGAGTAAAATGTGTGGGTTTGACTTCTCTAATTGGTGCAGCAATAAAATTTATATATTGAGGAATCTCTTTAAAACAAGGCATTTTATAACTTTCCATTCCGTAGTAAAGTTGATTTGACATGATAAAGTTATAATAGCTGAGTTTAGAATGCCTCCATTCTCTAAGAACCTTATTAATTGTAATGTATATGCTGCATCCTGCCGTCTACTGGCTGTAAATAATGACCTTTCCGTTGAAGCAAATCAATCCCAAATGAAAGAAGCAAAAAAGTTTGCAATAGATAAAATTGATACATGGAAAAAATCTGCACATTTCACGCCTAAATTTGTTTATTACATAGTTGTTCAGTTCTCTAAATCTCTTATAATAGGAACATATTTAAATAAACAAATTCTGTGTTTGTGTACATGTTTGCATTTTATCTCACATTTTTATATCATAGAATCATTTTTTGGGGATGTCCCAAAAGATTATTGATCCCAGAGCTGAGTACTTTAGATAACACAGGTAGTCAACGTACAAGTACTGAAAACACCTGCCTTTACACATTACACTTCTAGTGAATAAATGCCAGTTAATCAATGGGCTTTAATATCTCCACATCAGCAATAAATATAAATGAAAGAACAGTGCCAACAAGATATTTTATTCTAGAGGTTTTTAATTGTGGTTTTAAACCCTTGCTTGGCATCACATCAAATTAAGAACTTGGTAGAACTAAGATGGATGTACACTGCAAAACTGGATTTTATCTTAGATGGAAAAAGTTGGTTGGAATTGATACACAGAGATATAAATATTGAATAGAGAGAATAAAGCCAGAGATGTGTCAGAGCTCCATGATGAGACTACTCCATAAACAGATAAGTCTAAAATGAATTGTTGACAATCAATTGATGTCAAAACCAAAGTTCACCAGAATTAGGTACTAAGAATGCAAATCACCAGTGACTATTCCAAAACTTCTTTGGGCTGCTATATTCTTTCAAAACAAGAAAAATCAATGGAGCCAGATACATAATACTGCATGACAGGACATCTTTCTTCATATGTCTGTAGTTTTACTGTCTTTTTCTTTCCAGAAAACCTTATCAGCTAGAGCAGCTCAATTTGTGAGCCTCCTTGAGAAGAAAGAAAGGATTAAACTTTTCTTCTTTTGCAGTATCTTGTCCTTACCAGGACTGACCTGTTTATTGATCTTGGTTACTCACTGGCAGTGATTAGTTTGTCCTAGAGATTTTCATTACAAATTTTATTCAGTGCTTTCATAGCAGTGTCTCATATATACATCTGTCTCTTATTCCTTCTCTTTTCAGATCACTAATGTGATAAAATTTAACTACTCTAGAACCATAAGGAAACAATTCATAATAATTTTCCTGCAGCTTCAAATAGAGTTTGAAGTGTTTTCTTTTGTCTGATATGAAAGGATTTTATTAATATTTTCTGATAGATTTTCTAAATGGTTTGTTTTATTTAATCAGCATTTCATTTTTCACATGACTGTTAAACATGATCAGTTCCCAGTAGATCTAATTTGAGGTTATAGTTTTAATGCTATTATTGGTTTTGCAACTGTGTAATGGTTTTGCTGAGCAAAATAATATGGGGAAAAAAACTGCTCATCCTAACTTGAGGCAAAGGCCGTTTAGTTTTGGAATATTTTAATTGTAGTTCCTAAGAGCTAGGAACAAAACCTCAGGAATACTTGCAGCAAAACTGAAACAGGCCATCTGTCTGTCTCATCAGACAAAGAAATATAATTATTGTATTTTTTCCTGTACCTATAAGGGTGTAGGAAAGAGGGCAGTTTGGATATGAATGTTTCTTTATCTTCTCTCTTATTGATTCTCTTGCCTTACTGCTTAACAAGTGTTAAGGCTGAAAGAATTGGTAGGTAAATATGTAATATGAAGTCTCTTTTCTTTTCCCGTGCTTTCTTCAGATTCATGTCTTTCCCTTATTTTCTTTGGATCCAGGCTTGGATGATGACAATGATGGTTGTTGATTTTCAGATGTTGAATGCAGAGTGCACTTCCTGCACTGCTTGTTGCAAGTTTTCACACTTTCCAAATACATAGTTCTTTCTGCATAGACTTGCAAGACGATGCCAGGGAAGCTTATAAAATTGAGGGAAATAATGTATTCAAATGAGATTTGCTTTCTAAACCAGTTAAACCAGATAAATCAATTAAAGCAAATAAAACTCTATCTGCATTTGAATACCAGTTTGGGGTGTCAAATGGAATTGGTACTACATGAGTGATTTAAGAAATCATGAAGTTTTAGAAGGATAACCTAGAATGTACAATCATATACCCAATCAGGCAAGAGCTCTCAGGCTCCAGGAGTTACCTTGCGCAGCTATCCCATCCAAGGGGAGAGGCCCCAACTGCAGACCCTCTGCAGATCCTCTGCTCCGAGCAGGACCAACTCAATAGACCCCCTCTGGGGAGTCTCCATTCATACCCTCGTTGAGTCTGATCTGTGGTCAGATATGGTCACTTCAGCCAGGGCCGGTCGGTGTTACGAGGCTGAAGCCAAATATCACATGGCTGAGGTCAGACACAAGTCACCGACTGGAGGGCCTTGATCCCTGCTGGAGCAGGTGCACCTGCCATGGATGAAATTGACCACTCAGGACACATTAGATTAGGGAATATTGACCTGTAAATCAGGGAAGAAAGGTTTCTCAGAAACAGACGTCACTTAGTTTTTACAGCTGTTCATAAGCTTATCTAATCAAGTAAGTGCCACCAAGATAGTCTTTCCTAATAGAAGAGGTAAGGCCAAAATGATAAAGGCTATTTGCTGGAGATAAGTGCCTAGTTTCAAATTCCTGTAATTTGTAGCAATTTACTTTCTACTTCCTGTGCTCCAAATACAAAGGCCTCAACCCCTACAGAGACCTACCTGTCACCGCATCTCTTCCTTCTCTTTGTTTTCCATAATGCTATCGGACCGGGTCCTTTTATGTTACCAAACCTTTCTCCTAATCTTGCCTTTATGTTCTCAGCCAAACCATTTTCTAGTAAGTCCTTGAAATAATGTCTGTTCTCATGCCACATCTCATACCGACAGTCTCCTCCCACATTCCCACCTAGCTTCCACTCAGCATCAGTAACCTTGACAGCCATTCGCATCCAGTGTGTGACATCAGGTCTTGCTTTGCCCATTTCCTGACAGCAGGGAAATCCCAGGATTAGGGTCCCAGCTCTTCCCAGCACTTCCAAGCAATGGACCTGCAGAGCATATCAGGTTCCTGTGTCAGAGAGCACATTTCAGTGCACAGTGATGTCTGTGCCACCTTTGCATTACTGGACACCAGCTTCACCTCTTCCAAACTTTCCTTCGTCTGGGGCTGAATAAAGCATGACTGGTTGTGCTCAACTACACAGCCCTGTGTGATCTTGGTTTTTTCCCAAAGAATGGATTTCTTTGTAGGAGAAACATACCTTTAATCTTCTGACTCCATAAAAGCACTATTACTGTCAGTGATAACCTTTCCTTTGCTTTTATAGTTATTAATATTCCAGTCTTTAAAAGTAAATGCCATAAATCTTACCCAAAACATTTTTAATATGGCAGGACTTTGTTACTCGTTCTTGAGCTCTAACACTAGATTAATCAATCCAGCTTTCCTTTTTTATCCCCTTCCTCGTTTTTCTTGACTTGTATTATTCTGTTTTAAGAGTTTTATCCACAGATGGATGGATAGGTAGGTAGGTAGGTGTCAGTGTGCCATCACATGCATACAAATATATTTACAAATACATGTTCAAACACATGCATTAAATAAAACACAGAATATCTTCCAGCTGAAGGACTGTTGTAATAAAACTGGTATCGTAGCAGTGATGACAATCTCTCACCCTTTCTCTACAACATAAATTAAAAAACACTCCGTGACATTTTAGTGGTGTCCACAGACAAAATCCCACCTTCCATCACTCCACCAGCAACAATGGTCCTTTGTCCTTGAAGGATTTGCTCTATACTTACTACTCTAGTACCTTGTCTTCTAAATATCATTTTGGCAGCATAAGCCCTTTAAACATTTAACAGAAACAGAACAGATTTTGCATCACTCCTCCAAATGTATTCAGTCTTGTATTGACTCTGTTGGTGCACCATTCCTCAGATCAAATAGCGTTTCCTGATTTTTTAGTTTCTAGTTATACTAAAACATTCACAGCATATCAGAGACATAATGAGCCTTTAAATTCTTGTCTTGGACCTAAAGAGTATGTAACAAGGAAGATACTGTAAAACTGTAGAGAGTTTGGGAATTGACTGTAATCACAATTTTTGATGTCAGCTCTGTGTGAAGTGTGTGAATGTGGTTTGATGATTTCAGGAAATAGCACACAGTCCTAAAAAAACCCACCACAACAAAACCCTCCAAAACCAAAGAGTGAAGGCCTGGGACTTCAGGTGGTGTTAATATCTTGAATTTTATCCAGAAGCAAATGGAAAATTAGAGAATCACAGAATCACAGAATCAATCGGCTTGGAAAAGATCTCTGAGATCATTGCATTCCAACCCTTGACCAAACACCATCATGTCAGCTACACCATGGCACTGAGCGACATGTCCAATAGTTTCTTGAACTCCTCCAGTGATGGTGGCTGCATCACCTTCCTGGGCAGCCCATTCCAATGTTTAACAACCTTTTCTGTGAAGCAATTCCCGTGATGTCAAGCCTGAACCTCTCCAGATGCAGCTTGAGGCTGTGTCCTCTCATCCTGTCACTGGTTATCTGGGAGAAGAGACCGACCCCCAGCTGGCCACAACCTCCTTTCAGGTAAGTTGTAGAGAGCGATAAGGTCACCCTTGAGACTCCTTTTCTCCAGGCTAAACACCCCCTGCTCCCTCAGCTGCTCATCATAAGACTTGTGCTCCAGGCCCTTCACCAGCTCCATTGTTCTTTTCTGGACTTACTCCAGCACCTCAATGTCCTTCTTGCCGTGAGGTGCCCAGAACAGAACCCACCACTCAAGGTGTGGCCTCACCAGTGCTGAGTATGGGGGAAGAATCACTCCCCTAGTCCTGTTAGCCACACTATTCTTGATACAAGCCTGAATGGCATTGGTTTTCTTGGTCACCTGGGCACAGGCTGGAGCTGCCACCCAGCATCCCCCTGACCTTTTCCACTGGGCAGCTTTCCGCAACTCTTCCCCTCTACTGCTTGCCACAATAGTGTTGCATGGGGCTGCTGTGATCAGAGTGTAGAACCCAGCACTTTGCCTTGTTGAACCTCATACCACTGGTCTCAGACTATCTCTCCAGCCTGTCCAGATCCCTCAGCAGAGCCTTCCTACCCTCCAGCAAATTGATTCTCTCACGCAAATTGGTGTCATTCGTGAATTTACTGAGGGTATACTCAATCTCCTCATCCAGAATGAGAATAATAACTAAAAGTAAATAGAGATAATTCAGAGCTGCTTGCGTTGGTTAAAAATCAACATGCCAACATGCTGAAAAAGCTGGAGTTTAGGAGTGTGTTACATATCCTCATGTATTCAAGAGGATATATAATATGCTAACTTTTAGATGATCCAATACTGCACAGTCTTTTTTACAGGACATATGTTGCTTGTCATTGATGGCAAGATAGTGGAAAGCATTCCCTCCTGCTCCTGTCTAGTTACCAAGCAGAATTGAAACTTAGATGGCTTCCTAATATTTTGACAGAGCCAAGAACACAAAATATTTTTTCTTTTAACAACTTACAGCAACACAGAAGGAATTCCTAGAATGACTTTGACAGTGACTGTGGTGTTTCATCTCAGTTTCTCTTGTGTTCCCAGTAGCGTTCATGTACTTTATGGTGTGAGTGTAAGAGCAGTTAAGTTAAAAGGCAAACATTTTTCTTCAATGAGAAATTCATTTCCCACTTTCAGTGAAGTAACTGGATGAATGACTTTGAACAAGCACCTCTGTCTGTCTCTTGACTCACATCCCTGACTTTATAACACTCACTGCATCCCATCCCATTCATTTTTAGGGACAAGCAGCAACATGCCCATCAAGGAGAGAAGAGAACAGAGGAAACTAAAGAATATTTCCATGAGGAAGTGACTTTCCAGTAGAGATTATAGTGTCCCAGAGCTTTTGGAAAGCCATTGGTGGGATGTCAAAACAAAACAAAAACAACGTTGAAAGGTTAGATTTAATTCTTGGATGAGCTACTGGAATGAGACTGTAATTTAAGAACTTTTCTTCTTAAGCCATCTATCAGCTTTATGGCTGTAGGAGAGACTAACTTTTATAAGCAGAAAGGAAAAAAGGGTGATCTAGCTCACATTTAAGATTCTTGAACTTGATTAGTCTGGCTGTTTCAAAAAAACCCCTTGAACAAAAATTTTATGTGAAACTCTGATTGAAATGTTTGGTTTCAGGAAAATAAGCTATTAATTCGGCATTTGCTTATTTGCTTATAAGTTAGTGTGATGAGCTGTGATTCAAAACAAGCAAGATTCACCCGTCCTTAAATGAAAACACTCCCTCACCTATAAACAATCATCTTCATTGACAGTGCTTTTAGAATCCCATTCAAAGAAGAATTTTCAAGAATTTCTTTCCAAGAAACTCTGCCTAGAGAAATTTGAAAAAAATGTGTTTGAAAAGACCATTAAGTGCTCTCTCCTTTTCTTCATATTTTGTTTCATTAATATGTAAATACTTTGATTTGCTCTTCTAGAGTATGAATACTTACTTTTTCATGTGAGATTAATTTATGCTTTACCCTTTGAATTAAGCAACTGAACAATTGGATAGCTTATTTACAACCCTGATGTAGCCTGCTATTTTCCATAACTCCTGCTTGTCTACAAATGGGGCAAAGATAGAAATTATATATCTCAGACAACAACAGGGACAGTGGGAATTTCTTCTTCACAAGAGCTAGCTTAACTAAAACTTAGGTGAAATTATGTGATTTAAACACTGACATCCAGCTTTCTGCCTTTGCAAAGTATTAGGCACCGATGGGTTCATATTTCCTGTTTTTACAACTTTGAAAAATTACAGTAAAATAATGAGGTTGCAGCACACATCTTTAAACTTATTTGCAAGAATGAGTTTTAAATTATTTCTATGGCCAAGAAAGAAAAAAAGAAAACGAGGAAATTCAAGGAATTAAATTTTAATTTTTTGTCTCTCCTGTGACTTGTTTGTAACTCATATTAGGCAAAGCCAGCTGTGCTTTGATATTTGCAAGGTCTCAAGACCATGCTCTGTGACACTGCTCTTAGATATTATAATCCAAACAATTCACTGGAGTTGCAATAGCTGTCACTGGACTACAGTAAACTCACTGTATCTGATAGAAGATTCTGTAAGTGTATTGTGCTTAAGTGTACAAAAGGTATGGGAATGAGAAGATGAATTTAGTGAGTAGGATGATCTCCAAGTATAATACTGACCCTGCTTCCCAAGTAAACAGAGTCAATAGCTGTTTCAAATTAAAACCACAAATTCTGAATCAGGCAACCTAGCTGGAAATTATATAAAAGTAAAAATCTCTGTAATTTCAAAATTATTCAAAATTCAGAATTTAAAAATAAGAATCCTTGCACACGTTTAATTCTGAATTAATGTTGCTTCTGAGAGCTGAAGAAAGAATCACCACACAAAGAGGCTTTGGTGTCGGTCCCCTGTATGTACAGACAGTGCTGTCATGCCATGGAAACTGTGTTTTTAAATATAGAAACAGTGCATCTGTATGACTTACTTTAAAGTAGAGCTGTGTTTTCAGTCAGCGGCATCTGCCAGATTGTGGGTGATGCTAGATCATGGCAATATGGTTAAGTTTGTGAGTTTGTGTATAATTACATTACAGGGAAAAAGAATGTGCTTCACTGCCAGAAAAGGAGGGGAGAATGAAAGAGTGAAAAGAGCTACTCAGTGAAGAGAAATTCTGCAACACAAAGCTGGAACAGCTTCCTTATTCAGAATTTGGATGGTGAGAAGTAGTGAGGAAAATGTTTACTGTAGCTTTTCATCTTGACTTCATTCTTCTGGTGTTATGTGATTTAACCAGTCATCTTAGAAGCTGCACATCTAATATAACATAAGAACATCTTTAATCTTTGTTATTATCACAACAAATATTAAATTTTCAATGTGTTTAAATTTTCCTATGTTGAAACTAATTATCTTTTCCATCTAGGCTTAAACCACAGCAGTGGTATAGATATTGTCAGTTTATAGTGTTATTTCATTACCAAAAGAGACCTGACAGTTTAGCCTAAAAGGAAAAGTTAGTAGTTTAGCCTCTCTTGTTCCCTAGGAGAGTTTTTTCTGCATGCTCCCTTTCCCGTTTCCCCCACCCTAGCTACATTCTCTCAGTGATCCACACAGTCCAGTTCATTTCACAAAAAGAAGCAGGAGCCCTCCTTACAATACTGAATACTTCATAAAAAGCTTCTGCTTTGAAAAATGCTGGTTACTGTACTGCACAGGGCCATGTCCCACATCATGCTGTTCATTGAATGGCTGCAGGAGGTTTCTTTCGGAAACACAGAAAACTTTTCAATTTCTCTGCTAAAATGGAGGCTAAAATGAGTTCTTCACTTCTGAATAAATGAGGTGGATTAAAAAAAGCTGTCTTGCCAGTCATAGCACCCAGGACTTGCCTGATAGGTAAGAGCAGCAACAACAGAACAGCTATTTCCACACCCTATGTTCATTCCAAATATAGAAATGCTAACAAGTTTTGGTAAGTTTGTATAATTTTCCAGAAGTGTAGGCATCATAGAGGGTAGGATTGTTTAACCCTGGTTAAAGGTCCCTGTGAAGCTAAAGTTTCATATAACCTCACTAATTTTAATGTTTTCAAGTTACAGCATTTGCCTGAGACATTTCTCACTGATGGAATGAAAATAGTACTGGTAACTTTAGCTGTCTGACTCATCCACCAGTGATGAGGGGGAGAACGTTGCCTTCTAGCTCATTCACTTTCTGTGGTCTAGTGTTCAGCCACGACGTCTTGGCTTGTGCCTACGTTATCTGGGACTTCCAGATGGTCTCTTATCCAAGTACAGGACAAGCCCAGGAATGCTTAGTCCCCGAGATCATTTGCATAAGACGCAATGCAATTGGAATTGCCTTTACTCTAGCTCCATCTTCAGTGGAGTTCAGACCATCTGAGTATGTCTGTCCCTTCATGTACAATAAGTTTAGTTCAAATACTAGAATAGTTTGCTGATTGTGCATTGCATTTACTGGGGAAGAGTGGAGCAGGTAAAACAGATTCAACGTTACAAAATAACACTTACAAATAAGCTGAGAATTTTTTCAAAGATTTTCAGAGATAAAATCTTGTGCTTTTTCTCTCTTTCTCAAGAGATGCTTCATTTTGCTCTTCAACACCAGAAAGCTCCTAGCTTAATTCATCAAAATGTACTCTAGTTAGGCAGTTGATGAGTGTTGATTTCTCATTTAGAAGCACATCAGCCATTGCATCAACCTCCCACACAGATACAAAAATACGAAAACTGGAGGTATAAAGTTAGAAGAAGAAAGCAATGTAATGGCTCATCAGTCCTATGGCTGGTTGCAGCATAGTTAGGGCAGGGTGACAGACTTCTTTATATCCAAAAATGTAAAAATAAAATTTCCTAAGAATAAAAATTAGGAATTAATCAACCTAGAAATAGTCAAGACCTTTTTGTCAGTCTCGAAGCATAATATCACAACATTAGGAAAAGTGTGTGACAGAGTTTTTGTCTGGAAATTAAAATAATGGGGGAAAAGGCTCAGATACTCCAGCACAAAAGCTCTTTGCCACAGGCAGCATTTGCTCCTGCCTAGAAAAAGGGAATATTTTTGTCACCGTGAACAAGTGTTATGATCTGTCCAGCGATAAGCCTGGACAACACTGTGTTAAAGAAAGGATCAGCTGTCCACATATGAGAAATGGTGAGATAAAAAGCTTTGATTTTATTAGTTCTGTGAAGACGCACAAGAAAAAAAAAATCAACCTTTATAATTCTCTGTTTTCCTCCATTCCCATTCCCAGAAAAGTTGAGAGAAGGTGCTAAAACTAAAAGATGTGTGTGAAATAAGTTACTGTGGTAGTCTGGGACTGGCAAGAGACTGAAGCAAGGCAGAAGATGGTTTCTTGTAGCTTAAGAGGGATCAACTGATGAATGCTTTAGGCTACTGGGAGCCAAAGAGTATAGGAATGGATTTGTTTAGTCCTGCCATTTGATTATTGAAGCTCATTAAGAAACAATATAATTTATAATCATTTTCCATTTGTTGAAACAAACAGAAAATGTGCCATGAAAATCTCCCAGAGTATCTGTTTCTCATTTAAAAGAGAAAAAAGAAAAAGTAACAGTCTCAAGCATGAGTACTTGTGTGTCAACAGATCTTGTCAGCAAGAAAAAACAGATTTGCCCCCAAACAATAATTAGGTGCTTCTGAAGGATGTGGAAACCAGTCTTGTGTTGAGAGGAAGAGAAGTGTAATATGTAATTGTGATGTAGCCATTATAGATTCAAAACTATATATAGCATCACATGTAGTGCATATAATTTCTGAGAGATTCCAGAAGGATTTTATATATAAAGAACAATGCATTTTGCTAATGTGCTAAGATTTGTATAAAAGAAAAGGTTCTTTTTCTTTTATTGTAAAGTGGAAAAATAGCTTACTGGAATGAGCAGTCCTAGACCCTGGGAAAACTTCTGAATGTGCCCAAGTGGTCAGAAGAAATACGTGTTCTAGATGGAAAAGATTATATTTTTAAATCATTCCCTTATCCTAGATTTAGAATTAAAAACTTTGCCTTTTCACTGATGAAAACAAATTCTAACCAAATTCTAACCAGATCCCCAAGCTCAATGTAGCTTAGAATGGCCAGGCTTGAGGTTGAAAGAGACCTCCAAGATCATCAAGTTCAACCTTTGACCGAACACCACAATATCAACAAAACCACAGTACTTGGTGACACATCCAATCACTTACTGAGCATTTTCTGGGATGGTGACTACACCATCTCCCTGGGCAGCCCATTCCAATGTTTAACCATCCTTTCAGTGAAGAAATTCTTCCTGATGTCCAACTTGAACCTCCTCTGGTGCAGCTTGAGGTCATTTCCTCTTGTCCCGACAGAGGTTGCCTGGGAGAAGAGGTCGACCTCCCCCTCCTTAGTGGTAGTTCTAGAGAGTGAGAAGCTCTCCCCTGAGCCGCCTTTTCCCCAGGCTAAACCCGGGTCCCTCAGCCTCCCGTAGGATTTAGTCTCTAGACACTTCACTAGCTTTGCTGCCTTTTTCTGGACATGCCTCAGCATCTCAATGTCTTTCTTGAAGAGAAGGGCCATATTTTGACCATCAAGCAATTCCTGGAGGAAGAATTTTAGCCAGACCACAAAGAAAAAATGTGTTTTAGTCAAATCTAGAGAAATCATGAACACTTCAAAGGGTGAATTCTAATCCAGAGGTCAGAGTGACTACAAAGCCCTCTGTGTTTGTGGTAAACAGCAAAGCAGCTCTGAAAATCCAGCAGACTATACTGAGTAGGGAAAACAATGTAGCCTTTTATTTGAGCACATGCACTCAACCAGCGAGTTTATGGAATTCATCCGTAAGGAAACAGCTTTTTTACTTTAGGCAAATAGACAAAGCTCTCTCAGTATTCCTTTGTTTCCCCTGTGGTGTATATGGTGCAAACATTGGGCTGGGGGGCTGGGAGTACACCTGTTGGAAATGAGAGCCATTCTGCTGACGCCAAAGATGCTAACCTCCAGCAGCACCAAGCGAGAACATGGCCTAGAGTACGTTTTGACATTTGCTAAATGTTAAATATTTTAAGCTTCTGTCCCTTTTTTCAAGCAAAAATCTGTCTTTCCCAGCTCATATACCCCTGTGAAATATTCTGAAATCCAGTAAAAAAAAGAAAAGAAAAAAAAGAGATGAGAAAAGAAAAATAAATGGTCTTTTTTTCCCCACTTACTGAGGAGAAGGAGGAATTGATAAATAAAGCAGAATAAAAAAGATAAATGTTTCAGTTCGCTTTTTGATGCCTTTAATCAACTTTTTCTCTTTAGTTTTAGACACTTTTATAATTAAGATTCTGCTAATTGTTCAGACTCAAGCTGATAATGGCAACTGTTCAATGATTTATGATATACTTTTTAAAAGAGCTTCTCGGTTTAATAAAGCTTCTGAGAAAGTAAAAAATAGCATTGAGATAACAGGAATCTCATTCCTATTTTTCCTCTATTCCTATATCCTTTTTCAAGGATAGGATTGGAGCCTAACTGTCCAAGCTTCTTAAAACTCACAACTTCTGCTGAAACAGACACCTGCTGTATTGACTTGGTGCACATGCAGCCTTGTATGGATCTGTCCCAGTGGAAAGGGACTCTGCACAGCCTCGGAATCAAGAGTGAAGTATCTGTGGCACACATGTAGGCCACAGGATTGCCAAGCTGGTGGAGAGAGCTTTAAATTAAAATTGCCGGGGGAGGGAAACTTCAGTCCATCCCACTCCTACCAGTTTGATGCCAGTGTCAGCGATAGATGCCCAGAGCCTGGAGAGGGTTCCCAGGTCAGCAGGAGCACCTGCAGAGCAGCACGAAGGAATTCCAGCCATTCCGGCCAGGAAGTCAGCCTCATTGGGGGCCCAACTTAAATGCCTCTATGCAAACGGACAAAAAAAGGGAAATGAGCTAGAGGAGTCAAAGGTATGACCATGCTGGCAGGGCTGTGATCTTAGCAGCATCATGGAGACATAATGGGATGAATCCTGTGAATGGAGTATTGGGATGGAAGGACACCAGCCCTTTAGGAAGGACAAGCAGGGAAGACGAGGACATTGGCACTCTCTATGTCAGTGATCAGCTGGAGCACGTTTGACGTGGGATGGGTGGGGAGAGGACTGAGAGCTTATGGGTGAGGATTAAAGGGAGCACAGGGATAGGTGACATTGTAGCAGGGGTCCTATACAGGCCACCTGACCAGGAAGACCAAGAAGATGAAGGCATAAACAATCCAGGAAGTTCCTAGAATGTGCTGAGGATAATTTTTTCTCCAGGTGATAGAGGAGCCAACGAGGAGAGATGCTATGCTGGACCTTGTTCTTGCCAACAAGGAGGGGCTGGTGGCAAATATGAGGCTTTAGGATAGCAATCATGAAATGTTGGAACTCAAGATCAAGGGCAGTGAGGAGGGCACACTGCGAGCTCACTACCCTGCACTTCAGGAGAGCAGACTTCAGCTTCTTCCAGCATCTGCTTGGTCACATACCATGGGATAAAGCCCTGGAGCGAAGACACGCCTAGGAAAGCTGATTAATGTTCAAGGATCACCTCCTCCAAGATGTTCAAGTCTCTCTACTCTCAACTCCAGGCTTTCCAATACGTTGTCTAGGATGCAGATACTGACCTGCCATGAGACATCTGCAGGATTCAAGAGTTCATTACAGAGCACTTTCTTTAGACTCCCTTTACAATCATGGGAGAGAAACAGTCATTCCTTGTCTGGGATGCCTTCTTGGGGCACCTACCTTTGAAGAGGATCATCTTAAATGTATTATTTTCAGCAGAGAACTGCATGTCTGGAGTAATTATTTCAGACAAGATGTTAACATTAAAGACATGTAAACTGAGGTGCAGAAATAAAAATAAAATCAATTAGAAAATAAAATGATAATAAGAACAATACTGAAAGAAGCTAGTTTTCAGCTATACTGTCACAAAGATATGAGAAGGGGTCTGCCAGCCCAGAGGACCATGTGGCAGGAAGCAGTGCTGATAGCCAGTGCTGAGAGAAATCAGGATGTGCAGAAGGGAGTCTGCTCCCTGACATCTTCCTTATCCCCTCTCTCCCCTATCTTGGACACTCCATACAGTAGGTGTTTCCTCAGGCAGATGTTGACCAAAGAGTCAAGCACCAATATTTTGTCAGGTTTTGTTTTGTTTTGTTCCATTTATTTTATATACTTTTGACCTCCAGCACAATAGCTAACCATGACTTCTGCAAACTCATTATGCATTTCATTCTTTGAAAGCTCAAAGGTTTGTTGTTCTGGACAGTAAGTTGGAGTCCTCGGGACAGTAAAAGCTGGAGTGTTTTGGAGGTGTGCAGCTGTTGTAAGTTTGATTTCAAATCACTTCCTCACTGCCTCAGGGAGCACGTGTGCCCCCTTGAGTTACACGTAATAAACTCAAACATGCACAGATTGAAGACTGTTTCAGCTCAAGGAAATTATTTAGCTAGTGACTTAAAGTTTAGGAATGAGCTTATCTGCAGCCAAAAATCTGTATTGCTCTATTTATGTCAGAGAAGGCTTTGACATACACACATATATATTTTTATTGTCACAGATTTTTTCAAAGTATTCCTCTATTTTGGTTTACTATAGTTTGAAGATATTCAAAACATTTTTCTTTGGACTTAGGATGGCAAGTGACTTTTTAGAGGATTTGGGGAGATTCTTTTGTGAGTTGCATTAATATATGATATAATGCAAAGAGCTTTATTTATTGGATATAAAAATTCATCTATAATTGAATGCACACTGGATTATGTGCCTGTTGCAGAGGAGGTAGGGAACTGCACTGTAGGGAAGGACCAGCATATTGCAGGTGACTTGAAAGTAATAGTGCTATCAAATTTGCACACCTGAGCCACCACGATATGATTTCGCCCTTAGAGGCCTGATCTCACATGCTGGCAAAGTGAAAAAGAGCCTTTTGTCTCTAAGGCCCCATTTTGAATGCAACATAAACTAGTAGCAAATAAAGTAGGCATCTAGCTGCCATCTCTCACTTGCCTGTATAAAATTAATTGCATGCTGTCGTATATTTTTAGTGATGTGATGTGAAAACTTCATGCTACCTGATCCCATTCTTTCAACACTTGTGCCCTGTTGACCATGAAACCATTTCAAAATATTTTTTTATGGACTTTGACACCAGAGGAAACAAATAAAAGACCTACACTGGCCTCCTCTTGTCACAGGTGATTGCATTGCAGTTAGTTATCCTTGTATTGAGTTCAGTGACCCAGGAGAGGCTGTTTCTTCCCCATGCTGGGCACAGCCTGTTCCAGTCACCTCCAGCAGATCCACTGCAGGACACGGATGAGCCCATCAACCCCAATGGTGGTGGCTTGGGGAAAGTGTACTTAGAAAAAGGCAAAATACTGCTTGGTGAGGAAGATGTGAGAGAAACAGCCCTGAAGGTAGCACAGTCACTGGAAAAGGAGAGAGGGGGGGTGCTCCAGGTGCTGGACCACAAGGGCTCTCCAGCTCTTGGTGGTGCAGATTGTGCCCCTGAAGCACATGAAAGTCCACAGTGGACCAGCTATCCAAAGAGCAACCCATGGCAGATGCCATGCAGGAGCAGGTGGTTGCACACTTGAAGGAAATTGCAGCCTGTGGAGACCCACCACAGGATCAGGCTCCTGGTGGGAACTCTGGTCTGTGGGGACAACCCCACAGAGGGACAGGCCTTCTGGTAGGAATGATGAACCTGTGACAGTCCCACCCCTGAGCAAGGGAAAAGCATGTGGAAGAAGGAGCAGCAGAGGGGAGCTGTTGTGGATTGACAACAAATCTTATTCCCCAACCCTCTGCACCGCTGAGGGAGGAGGGATTAAAGGAATCAAGATTGGTGAGTGAAACTGAGCCTGAGAAAAGAAAAAGAAAATGGATACAGGTTGTCTCTCAAAAAACAAAACAAAAACACAAAACCCACCAAAGTTGCTATCATTCAGATACTGGTTAATACAGTGTATTAAACCAATATTTAGAGAGATCAAATTTAGGTTTAAATAATCCAAACAACGTCCTTCCACCACCACCCCTGAAAGTTGTTTTGAGGTTTTCGTACCCTCATGAATAGGAAATTCTTAGGGTAAACAGGTCAAAAGTCAGCCTTCAGCCACAAGATCCTGTAAGGTTTTGCAAACTAGACTGAGCAGATGTAAGGCTTGTTTTCTACCTGTCAGTGACTAGATACAGTGATGGCTTTGCCTCTCAATATTCTTTTTGACTAAACCCGAAAGAGCCACCTTAGACCATTTAAGCTTCACAGCAGAAGGGTTTTTCTCCCAGATTCTTGATTACTTTGTAGCCTTTTCCCAAACTTTGAAGTATCCCACATCCTTCAACAATTCTGATTATCAGGATGAGTCTAGTAGCATCTTACTAATGCTGTGTTTACAGGCAAGAACATGGTGCATCAACATGTATTTCTATATTCTTTTTCATATGTCCAGAAAATTTTAACAGTTGTATCTGTCTCAGCATTGGATGGAGTCGTTTATCTAAAGTATAAATCTTTGGTTCCCAGGAGAAAGTCTCTAAACTCTTGACTCTGCCTGCATACTTGATTCTCATGTAATACTTGTATTTTTCTGCACTTATTAATATCTTATTCATATTGTATGGAGTGACTCACTCAAAGTGCTAGAGAGAGAACTGTCTTTCATCTCTGTAATGATGTGGGGATAAAATTAGGAGTTTATAGGGACATTTTTTCCTAATTTTTTTTTGTTCTGAGCTTCATGAACATCTGCTACTATCCTGGAATGAGTCATAACTTTAAAGCATAATTCTACAGTACATAGTGTAACTTTATTCACTAGATTTAAGTGGGTGTGTGATTCCTATGTAAAATATTTATGCTATTTTCTTTATACAGAAATGCCTATTTGCCTCAATTTGCACCACTTCTTTTCATTACTAAGCTGGTTCTAGCTGTGTTGAGAAGCAAGGTAATGCACTTCTTAAAGAGAAATGAGGAAAGGTGAGGTCCTGCCTTGCTCTTGGGGTGCACCAAGTGCAGGGAGCTGAAGCTGGGGCTGAGGGGCTCTTAGCCCCACGTGCTGCCGCTGTATCTGCAGGCGATGCATGACTCACTCTCACAGGACCAGCGAGTGACTGCCAGAATTAGCATCCACCCTGCAGTTTTGAAAAGAGCTGGGCCCTCTTTGCTGTGATAGTGCTGTTAGATATGGCATCCTGGGATCCCTTACAAAGTAGTATTTTTATTTGCCACAGTAAATCATCCATCAACAGTGTCTGTTTTTTCCAAGTGCAAAAAAAGCACTTTTTAGCAGAGTTTGTACTTCCTCCCACAGTTCTGATAGGAGTATAAAATTTCCTGCACGCACATTTACTGAATCTTGTGCAAATGAGGGATGTTTCAGGCTGATGCTCAAGAAGTACAGCTACTGAAAGAGCTGGATTTGCCTTAGTTTGATTTTTACTCCTGTTGGCTTACAGAACTTAAAACTCACGTTACAAGGAATAGCCAGAAGCTAATTCCATTTGGGGAAAAAAAAAAAGCCAGTCTTGTATGAACAGGACACAGCAACCTTCATCTCAGCTGATTTTGATTTTTAGAATATTATTTACTATACTACAGCAGAGAGCCCTCTGGCTTTACAGGAAGGTACTTTATAGATTTATTCAGGTAACAAATACCATGGCATGATTTTATCAGGATGATAAAAGAAATATGTTTACCTTACTCTGCTGTAATTTCAGGCTTACTTTAAAGCACTCTAAAAGCTAATTAAACCAATTCAAGTATTTGTGCTTCATTTCTGTTTCACTCAGATATGATTTTATTATAAATTATAGGAAAGGACTTTCTAGGCAATTTCACAGTGTGAGCTGTGGAGACCTGTCTTAGGTGGCTATGATCTTCTGACTAGCATTTCTGTATGAAATCACTGGTATAACTGCTGCCTTAAACTACTGAGCACCAACATTTCCTAAAAATAGCCAAAACTACATTAAGACAGAAATTAATGTTGCTATAGGTATTTAGGAACATGGAAGTTCAGTGCCACAATGCTAATTCAAAATCCGAATGGATTTTCATATAGAAAGTATCTATTCTGGCCAATTTTTACAGTGGCTGAGTATTTTTGCAGGGTTTAGAGCCTTGCAACAGAAACAAGAAAAGTCTAAAGTAGTAAAAATATTCCTTACATTTAAACTCCTTTTAGAGTTTCCAGTCAGGAGAGCTCATGGTCCAGCTATCCTGAAAATATGTCATAAACTGGGGAGACTGGGGAGGGAGGGAAGAAGAAAAAGACGAAAAATAGAAGTTGTGTCATAATTATTTTCTTTGTATCACTGGTAATTAAAAAGCAAAATAGATAACTTCTACCTTCTGAAGCCAAGTGTTTACTATCTAGTCCTTGACTATCTTGCATGTTTTTAATTAATTTTATGTTTGGATTGGAAGGCTCTTATCCCAAACGTCAACTTTTCCTTTTTGCATTAGAAGATTTTTAATGCTCTGGTGATACTGCCAAGAAAGTTTGACAAAAAAGATTATAAGGTAACCTGAAATGGCCCAGTTCATTAGCCTTTCTGGATGTGAAGTATTCTTTTCCACAGGCAACCTCTAACAAAATAGACACAGTGTATATGGAAAGATCTGGAAATATCAATTAGAAATACACTAAACAGATCTCAGTTTTTCTAATAAAATACCTTATTTGTTCCACTGGCAGAGACTATAGTTTCCTGCCCAAATTACCTTAATGGCATTCAATCAAAAGAATTTCCCAAAGTCTGTTGTAAAACAGAGTAAGTGACCTAAGGCTATGTAGAAACAATATTATCTATCCTTCTTCCTTAAATTATTTGCAAATACTTGGTGATCTATAAAAGGGAAAGGAAGTTGGCAACACTTCAGAGTGTTTCAGGCCGCCTTTGTCTTATGATTTTGTTTTGCAAGTTAAGAAATGTAGTGATTTGTTTGAGCATGCATAAACTTAACCAAGCTTCTATCTATTCTAAGAAATTCAGCAAAGAAAAAATATTTTTTAAAAATATGTTTGTAACCATGACAAGATAATTCAGGACCAGGGCTCATGAGCAAAAACTGTTTTCTGAGGCCATTCTCTACTATGTCCATCTAATAAAATCAAAGAGATGAAAAACATGTGCAATCTTTCCCAAGAAATAAACAAAAATGGGGGAAGGAGGTTTGTACAATCATCTTCCTCAAAGGAAATTTTTCCTTCTATTCTTAAAAAAAAAGAAAAAACAAAAACAAAGAAGAAGAAATAAAAATGTGGAATATATTTAACCAAACTCTTCAACAACAAATGAGGAATTGTGAAATTATTTGGCCCGTAAGTGTATACAACACATTTTAGGCTCATCTCAAGCCTAGACTTGTCAGTGGTAGACTGCATTGCAAATAAATCTACTATTAATTACCCCACACGGGTACTCAAAAACACAGTTTTACTTAGTTCAGTTCATTTAAAGAAGTTGATTAAAACACACATAGCCTTAAATTGCCAGTGTTGGCTTTCTCCAGGGAGAAATCCTCTTCCAGCAAGTGGTCAGCAGGGTGCTGGAGATGATCCTCTCCTTCACAAAGGAGGTTGTGTCTGGCAGAGCCTTCTCTGTGAGCACTCCAAGACTTAGAGCTTACTCCTTCTCTCTTTCCAAAATAGCCTGAATTTGGGGACCTTCCAGGGCTGCTAAAAAACATCTGTTTGGGAAATGGGAGAGCTTGGAAAAGGCTGAAGATGTACTTGCTACAACAGAGAAGGGCAGAAACGAGCTTTTGTAAATAGCTGACTAACATATCTTCTTTTGGACTGGTCCCCTTGTTTCAAAGTCTGCATCACATTGTTAGTCCTCTTTTCAGGTTTTTAAATCTTGGAAAGAGGATATTTCTGTTATTGCTAAAATTAAAAGTGTGGTAATTAACTGTGGAAACTCATGGATATGAAATATCAATGCATACCACACACAGTTGCTGTGATTTCTAATGCATGAAAAAATTCTTGAACACCTTAAAAATTATTTTTATGAAAATGCTGTCCACACACAAAAAACTAAAAAACTTACTGGAAGCTGCAAGTATTGATTCATTTTCACGCTTTATTGTCACTGAATGTGTCTGGACACTTATGTTACCCTAGTGCTGCATTGAGATCTGTGAAGGCTAATTCTATTTGTATTACTATCAAATGTAATAGTGGTCATAGTGATTGTAAAGAGGTTTTTCAATATAGCATTTCTAAATCTATTCATGGAAGACTCAGAGTGTATTCCTGCCACAAGAGCTAAGAAACAGTAAAAAACACCCAAAAAACTCATGATGATCCAAATTCTTTATTTTGGAAAAAAATAAAGAAGCATCCTAAGCTTGTCGTCAATATAAGAATGGTTTCTAGTACCTCCATACAGCATGTCTGCAGACCTTAAGATAACAAACATTATACTCAACAAAAAAAGCAGCAACCAGATTCTGAACTCTTTAGTTCTTAGTGGGACAAATTAATTGGATATGTTTTGTGAATATAACGGGGAAAAAAATCTCCTTGCTGTGTTTGACAGCTTTGTTGCATGAATGAGTTGAGTGCCATATGAAAATAATATCATGAGAAATCACACTGAACCTCCAGATACAGCTCCAGAAAAGGATTTCCTTTTAGTCGCATTTCTAAGCTTCTTACAGATGCCTTAAATACCATCAGACACCTAAAACAGCACTGGATGTGAGAGCTGAGGTACCTGAATTCCTGCCTCAGGCAGCCGGTCAGCTGCAAGTCTCTTGAGAGCCCACAGATACAAGAGGGTTATTGACTTCTGTGGAAGCTTAGGTACTCTAGTTGAAAACAACTATCTTAGGTGTCTTAACCCGAGCTGAATCTTCCATTTGAGAAGGAATTATGTGGATATTTTGCCAAAGAAATCCCAAACTGAATAGACGCTGGTGGGATTTTTTTGTTCTTCTCTACACTTTTCTTGAGTTTGTGTGGTTGGAAAAATTACACCATTCAACAGCGAGCACACTGCAAAACTTTTCCAAAGGATATTTTCAGCAGCTTCTTTAAAAAATCTGGTGAACAACATTCCAGAAAAAAATCAAATCTTTAACCATTGAGAGAAGCAACATATTATGGTCATTGTAAGAACATGTTCTATCATTTTTTCTGTTTGCAGTTGCGAATTATATTTGCATTTTTGAATATCTCAAGATCTGTGTCCTCCTCTCTAAAAGTTAGCAGATGCACATGCCTTCTAAGTCAAGATTCTTATGTTTTCACATTCTGGGAGTTATGGCATGGCATATGTTGTCATGTCCTATGACACTGTGTGACAGCTTTCTGTTGTATTTATTAGGGAATCTTTGAACAAATTGTGGTATCAGAGAAGCAATATGAAGCTAAGAAACACTCATTAGCATGGAGGAATCCTAGAACCCCAGAACCTACAATACAGTTTTTGTAAAGTATTTAGGAAGCTGGCTCTATAGGAGATTAGGGGAATGAACAGCTTTCATCGGAGAAGAGCAGATGTGCGTTACACCATTTATTTTAAATGGGACCCGTAGTAAAGTCATTCAAATAGCTAAGGGAAAAGATGGGTTTGCTATCTCTCAGGCTTGGCTTCCTCTCCCCTAAATTAAGCACCCAAGGTGTAATTGCATGCTTTCTTAAACTGCATTATTCAGTTGCCCCAGATCAGCCAGTTAATTCTTTCCTATGGTCAATGGACAGCAACCGAGAGTGACAGGACTTCCCCCAAACAGTATATGTGACATCCCCTGGACACACCTAGACACAAGGCAGGGTGGGTTTGCCACGGCTATGCCTGGGGGGTGCATACTTACTGCATGGAACACGGTGTCCTTTCTCCATGACTCTGTTTCTGCACACCTGCCCAAAAAAGGCTTTGGAGCCACAGAGGTTTTGGTGCAACTGCAGATCCTGCACGGAACAACAGGCCAAGGAAGCCTGAGACAGATTTCCTCCTGGACACAGAAAGCACATTCACTTCCAGCTTTCAAGCAGGGTTTCTTTCTATCCCTTTACTCCTTCCCAAACGAATTGCAATCTCTGTGTCTCCACAGCTGTCTCTGGCCCCTCACCATCTCTTTAACAGATTGCTGCAGCCAGGTCTGCCTGTGTTTTGAAATATATGAGTCTCTCACTTCTTCCACATCACTGGCTCCAGTGCATGGCTTTTGCTAAACCTAAGATTTGGAGTATCATAGGTTCCTGAGTGAATTAATCAGTGCAAAAGAATAAAACAGACTAGTCTCCATTCAAGAACGCAACAGAGGAAAAATGTCTTTCCAAAACTGGGTTGTGGTCTACAGACCACAGTCAGAAAACAGCAGGGTGCCAGGAAGCACTCTCAATCACTCAAGGACTCACCACCAAGTGCAGCACTATTTGTGCTTTTCACAGATAAAGTGTTAGAGGAAACACACTAGGCTGAGAAGGAAGAGGTGAAATTATAATTTAGAGGGAAAAGATGTTGGGGGAGGGAGACTGCCCTGTGTGAACTTTACCTTCAAAACAATGTGTCAGTAAGTACAAAAAGCCACTCTCTTCAGATGATAAAAACTTCGCAAGTCTTTAGAAGCATGAATCAAGTTTTGCTCACTTCTGTATGAAGTGAGCAATGTACAAATATGGTTTTTTAATGAAAGCATAGCACAGTTCTACATGCAACATAATTTTGAGCTGTTGTTAATATTTAGGGATATAAAAGTGAAATATATGTGTTTTCCCATAAAGAAATTGCCACAGAAATACTGAACACCTCAGCAGCTGAATTAGGACACAATGAGCAGTGTGTCTACATTGCAGAAAGAGAGGATATCATCTTTCAATAATATTTACATAAAATCCCTTAACATCTTTAACTAAAAGCTGGGAAAATAATACCTGAGATTTTCTACTGCCATTTTTAAGAGCAATTTAATTTAGCTTTAGTTATGTTCATGTTCCTTTTGGATTTATTTTTGACAATATGCAAGTGATTGCATTTCATGTTCATGGAAAATGGATTTCAAAGTAATTTCAAAACACAAATTTAAATGTAAGACTAGAAGGCACTGAGACTGGAAGTCTGTGCATATTTGTGTAATCAGGGAACAAGGCAAATACCTTATGCCTTATCAGCACTGCCATGTAATCTAAGCAGCATCATTTCAGTTTGTAAAGTTGTGGTCCATCAGTAGAGTAACATATCAGGGATCATTACAGAAAAGACTTGAATTACAGAAAATTTAGTGAGTAAGTGATCTGTTCACATAAAACAAAGCTAGATTCTTTAGAAACAGTTAATCCTGAGAATTATTCATTCACTTCTTCTGAGAAGGGAATATGGTCAAAACCCAGCTATACTTCCCCAAGCAATATAAATATCTAGAAACATTGAGTTAAATGTCAGCTAGAAGGAATCCCTCTTGCATTTAACTGAAACAGAAGCTTGATATAGACTCTTGTTTAAAACAGTTTATTTTAATAAGACAAAACCTTAAATCTAGACTGACATTTCAGGTTTAGGCAGGGGATTTCTGTAAATCCGAATGTTAGTTCAGTGCCATAGTCCTTTCTATTTGGCATCCAACCAGGTCTTGTTTCTACTATTTTTGAAATCACAGACAAAACCACAGGCAACTGGATCTCCCCTAGGAAAAAAATGGATAAACAGCAAAAAAGAGTATAATATTCTTCCATCTTTTAGTCACAAAAAGAATATTATTTTTATTTCTGTTCACCTCATTTTCACTGTTCAATGGTTACAGTACTTGAAAGAAAAAAAAATGAAACATATTTTTTTACTACTTAGATATAGTATTGTCCTAAATGCCCAACATATTTTAACTATATCGGAACTGTTGATAAAAAGCCAAGTAAAGCAGCATCCCTCTTCTCTCATTTCAAGATGAAAGAAATTACTGTTTCAAAGAGGGTAAGACTGGGAAAAATCCCTCATTAAACCAGTCTCTGAGTCAAATTCTGAGACAATTGAGTTGAAAATGTAGCTAACAGGGACACGCTTGTCATTGTCTTCTAAATTATTTTTCACTGTATTATCTTCCCATATCTCAATCACTGTTTTTAATCCAAAATGTGTTAGCATTCTTTTTGCAACTAATTATGGTCATCATAGCGTTCAGTTCTGCTAAATTAATAAAATACCTTCTAGGAGTATGAATGACTGAGTAAACTGGATTTAGTCTGGAAAAGAGAGAGCTGGGGAGGTGGGGGATGGGATAGAAGTTTCCAAAATTACAATGACATAAGCAGGGTGGACAGGGTTTGACTGTTCCTTCTTTTTTGCAAGAGAAAAAAAAAATACTGGATAGGAAAGAAAAGAAGAAGTGAGATTCAAGGAGAAGAAAATTGTCCGTCACCAGACACCTGGCCATAAGAACTCCTTGCCAAAGGATGCTGTGGGTGCAAAGTTTATGGACAGCTAAGGACAGACTGAAGAAACAGATGGAAAAGACATTTGCTGATGGTCACTAAAGCCCCAAAAAGCACATATAGCTCAGGAAATTCACAGAACCAAAAATAACTGAATCTTAGGAGAGAATTATTTGGTGCTTTTCTTTACCCTCCATTTGCACAGCTGGAGTCTGGTGCTGAAGGTATGTACTGGGCTACCCATACTGCTACTGACTCGGTATGGGCCTGCTTATTTTCTCTGTGAATAACAGTATGTTTATTAACAATGAGTGGCTTTATTAATTTTCTCCACAACACTTTTTAAAATTAAGTCTCGCAGATTTATTTTAAAATCTAGATTTCAAGGTATTCATTTAGATGTGAAATTGTATTTAAAACATGTCATGATCTGCAGAACTAGGGTCCAGAAATGTAAAATTTGTTTTAGGTTTTTTTTGGTTTTTTTTTTTTTTTTTTTTTTTAATGAATGGGTGAATGCACAAATGAATAAATTAGTTTACATTAACTACTTCTTTAAATCTAACCAGTGCACCAGGCAAATTTTACAAAGTTAAGGAGAATAATCTAGTGCTTTAAACAGATTCTGAAGTCAGATTCTTAATGGACTTTGCTGGTTTTAACACCAGCAGGGAACTTAAACTCCAAACTCCCCTTCCCCTGTCCCTTCTGGTAAGGGAGGGGCAATAACTGAGAGATTATGAGTGGAAATAACAATTTCCTAAAAGCACAGAGCAATGGGATGAAATGCACACAATAAAAACTGGAATATTAATAGTAAAAGTATACGAAAGAGAAGGTGTTTTACCAACACAAGGGTATTCACCATTGGGAACATAAACAAACACTTCCCGGGCGTCACAGCCGCGTGGTCTCCAGACAAAGGCAATATGGAGATCATTCATGCACACATGCCCCATGGTATTTGGCAAATGGAGAACTTGCAGTTCTGGCGCTCCTTTTTTCCTGCTGAATCCACATCCCCAGTGATGGTATGGATGGTATGGAATAAACAACTTAGTCACACCTACATAGCACTAAAAACTCCACCCCTTTCCCAGTAACCAGGGTAGAGATTTATTTCCATAGATCCATAGAAACAAGGAATCCTATGGAAATTTTAATGCATGTCACTTAGTGAAAATCATAAATAAACTGCTTGATATTTGAAACTGAAAAACTGACCTCCAAATAATATCCAATATTCATGACACCTGAATTATTACCTTCCATGAATATCACCAGATACAGATGGATGAAAATAATACTTTACACTTTCTAAAGGTCAAATATGAGAGAAGTTGTGCCCAAATATCGGTATCTTTTCATCAATTTTCTGTGTTGGATCACATGGCTTGATCACATGTGAAGACCTGTAGGGTGTCTGAATGAGGAATGGTCTTTTCAACCTTTCTCAAGCTGCTGCTGTTCACACTGACTCACTAACTTTAAAAGCTACTAACATCTCTCTGCCTGGTGTTTCCATTGCTGGTGCTAAAGCACATCAAAATAAAGTTGCTTTGTTTTGATTTCTGACTATTAAAGTCTCACTGAGACTATAGACCTGACTAACCTGTCAAGGAATGTCAAGCTGACATGATTATAAACAGCCTCAGACAATGATGTAAACACTAAATGCGATTTAGATCCATAGCAAAAAAAGCAAATTTCCCCTGGGTAAATCAGAACTAAATTTGTCAAGTGGTCAGATTCCTTCTTATCAAATCATGCCCTCCTTTTCTTGATTTTCAAATGCACAGATTGCTCCTACGTATACATCTGCCACAGAACAATCCACCTTCGTGCCTTACACCCCAGGTTTGTATTACAGTTTCTGTAGCCTAGACTGGGTAACATAGACTCTTGGAAAGAGCGGGTATTTCTCTGTTTTTCAGGTGTTCATGCCTTTGAATGAATGCAATAATGATCCCACTTTATACAATAATGATCCCACCTTTCCAATGATAAATGATGTGCTTATTACCAGGTCTACATGTGGATTT
This sequence comes from Oreocharis arfaki, assembly GCA_013398015.1. Classification (NCBI taxonomy): domain Eukaryota; kingdom Metazoa; phylum Chordata; class Aves; order Passeriformes; family Paramythiidae; genus Oreocharis; species Oreocharis arfaki. The sequence goes on from VZRR01005243.1 coordinate 441,708, forward strand.
AAGTGATTGTTTCTACATGTATTGGAAACTATGCTATAGTACCTGATCTCTTATCATTACTACAGGCTTCTTGCATCTCGTGTATACCATCCACTAGCTATGTGCCTTTATTGATATATATATTTGTAACTTATTGGATTTGACAATTACAGCAAAGTGTTAGATTATAGAAGAAATGCCCAAAAGCAGGACTTGGGCAGTATTTAGCGATCTGACTCTCAAACCACTGTCATAAAAACCTCTACTCAGCCAGTAATTCTACTAACTATGCCAGCCCTTTGGATGCATACGCTTGATAGAACTCCTTCCCTTTGACAGTGAGTTCTTAGCTCATACCCATGCTCTGATCTGCCTAAGTATGAGCAGCCTAGAACTTACCTCCTTAGCCAGTAACTATTCAAAGACAATGCCTCCTTTTGCATGAGTGGGACCTTGTCTGATAGGGGCAAACCCCTAAAATTCCATGAGGAACTTTTCTTTGTTTTACAATAGAATTTCTGGAGGAGGAGATTGGAGGATGTGAAAAAACTTCATGTTTTAGCTTAGCAATTAGAGTACCCATCCAGGAAAAACCCTTTCTTTGCATGGTGGGATTCAGATCCCCATGCCTTAAGTCATTATTTTGTAGGCAGAGCAGTATCAGTGTTCCTGTAAAAGCTGGTGCACTCTGAAGACCAGACATCTGACAAATAGAGAGAAGGACTGTTTAAATCAGTGATTGCAGCGGTTTCTTTTGAAAAGCTACGTGGATTTCTTATCTTTGTTCCCATTGCTCTTTTTGCCCTATATTTCAAAACTGCCTAATATAAAATGCATTAAAAGCCTTAAATTCTAAAACCAGCATCTAACTTACCTTTCCAGCCTTGATGCCCCATGCTGCATTGTGTCTTTTTAGCCCAATCAGTCTTGAACTACCTTCTTAATAATTCAGCTTGAGGAAAAGGCATCATTTCTGGAGATAAAAGAGTGAGTTCTTCTACACCTTGTTAGCAGTGATGTTGTACTCTAATGTTTGAGCTGTGTGAAATCTCTGTGTTTTCCAAGGGTGCTGGGTTCAAAGTGTGGGAGAATATCACAGATGCACAGATCTGAAAAAGGTCAGTGTCACTCTTATAGATGAATCTCCCAAAGCCTTCCCCATGTCTTTATTTCGGTTTCCATTCACTCTTACCCCAGGAATCAAGTTCCTAAATGGAGAAAGGAGCCCTGCTCTTTTGGGACTGGCAGGTGGTGGCTGTCTATCCTGCAGCCGGCAGTCCTTTGTCCCCAGGAGGTGCCAGCTCTTGCCCATAGCCCTCAGTGAGATACTTGATCTGTATTTGACCATATCATCAGTACCTGGGTTTCCCATGGGATGGTTTCAGAAAGCTCTCTGCTCAAGGCGATGATGCCTTAAATGTCTCCAGCACTCTGTCTGGAGCTGAGTCTTCCCAAGTGGGCATTATTTTGCTTTCAAACTTTTATGTTCACTGGAGTTCTGCACAGAACCAAAATAGTGCTAATTTTATAGGACAGATTTTTAGCTTTATATCATATTTTGTTTCTACTCCTGAGAGGCTTGAAGCATACTTTTAACCACAATGAGTGCTTTACCTCATTCTATAAAGACAGAGAGGCAGAAAAAACTTCAGGTCTGATACTAAGAGTGAAGATGCATTTTAGTCTGTCTTATCCCAACTGAGTAAGAACTCAGAGGACAGAAACCACAAGTATGTAACAAGAACCATCACAAAAAGCCTTATCTGAGGTACTGGGTACAGTCATAAACCCTATTGTCCACAAATGGCCTTTCCTGTTGCGCTGTGGCTGATGGGCAGCTTATCCACTTGACATATTATGAGCAGGTGCAAGCTGGCTTTAACTTACATTGCAAACATTTGGCTGTTGTTAGCACTATAGTAAAAACACAAGGTAAGCAACCATAGGTTTATTCCACTAGGATCGAGGATAAATTCAATCACACCAACAGATCATTCAGTTTAAGCTGATTGTGTTGTAATACCTAGCTGTAAATACATATTTCACAAAGAAATAGCATTCAGAAAGGTACAGTCTCTTAAACACAGCCCAAAGGCAGAAATTCATCTTTCCTTTGGTAGTATCATCTGATGGTGAGTTGATGTCCATTGTCAAGCTGAAGTGACAAAGCATAATTGTTCATATGCGGACAGCTTCTTATTAATGACAGCAGAGTCTAGCAGAAACTACTGCAGGATACTTTCAAAGAATTATGAAGAGATACAAAATTCAAGGCCCACATTCCACTTCTGATCTTCACCAGTAAAACTTACTAAAGGAATTACCTTGACAAAATTAGAAATGATGTGTAAAAATAAAAAAAAGAAAAACCAAAACCCGTCTTTGAGCTGAACATCACATATGGTGTTTACTGTCTTACTGATAATATTTCCTCAATTTTTTTAGGAAGAGCAGTTGGGAGATAACTTAGAGCAGAGCCTTCGGAGCCATCTGTAAAACAAGTCAAATGTATTCAGGATGATATAACTTCTAAGGAGCATATAACCTATTAGTTAAGCATTTCAGTTTCTTATGTTTAATGATCTTTGATATTCCTACACAAGCAATTAATTACTGAGTGTTTCATAAATATTGAAACATACATTTATGGAAACAGGTCAATAAAATACCTATGATTATCCTCTCTTGAGGAACCTAACTATAAGGCTAAATTAAAATACCTTCAAGGCCACATCTTTATATGTTCATATAATGTATTATATGAACTGACACCTAGGTCAAAGCCAAAAAACATTTTTACAAAGAAAACAAACCAATCATTTCAATCACTGAAAAAGGAAGGAGAAGACCTAAGTATCCGGTCTGCATGGGGAATTGACGGAAAACTGTATTATATTACGTCACGAATTGCAGTGTTAGGAAGGGGGAAAATGCCTATAAAGACTTCTCCCATTATGGGCCACCTTGCTTGTGCAAGAAGGGGAGCCAGATCTGGATGTAAGTAACAAAACAAAGAGGCTTTTTTCCTTCCAAAAATGCATTCTGCAAGAAAATATCAGCTTAGGTCCTGTGAAATTAAGTTTCATAGTGGAAAAGCAAAGTATTGTTTCTGCTTACCCTAACTCATCACCATATTCGACACACTGAGTCAGATCCCTAATTTGCATAAAACAGAGAAAGTCGATGAAGTTCTATTGATTCGCACAAGCTTATTTTCTAATCCAGCAGTGTTTCTGACCGTATAACTACGATTTAAAATGGAGCATGATCTGTTGCATGTTCCTGAAAGAAAAAGAAGGCAGGGCAATACAATGAATCAGAGTAAACTGAAATATGTGTAACCACATAACTACACTAGCCAAAAGTAACACTTCATTATTGCAGTTGGCGTTACATTTATTAAGTTTGCTCTTTTTCCTGTTTCTTTTAAAACTTTGCAATGATTTGACAATAAGATTCTCTTGGAGAATCAGGCATGCAGAGAACACAGCCCTTTCCACATGTTCCAGGCTGGAACACAACACATTTTTATGCAAAAAACCCAGCTGCAAAATTTAATCTGAGGGAATTAGAGCTAAGACTTCTGAATTTTTTCCCCTTGTGTCTCTTTCTGTCAATACAAATCCAAAACTATAAAAACTTTTAATGCTTTGAAATACCTACAGCTGTGTATAATTAGTCCATTTGGGTTTAATATATTCTCTTTCCAGAGCTCCAACCTTCTTGATATTCAAGTTAAAGCAACATTCTGTTGAAAAATATGAGTTTCACTGAGAAAGCTGGTTAAAATGCACATGTGAAATTGAGTACCAAAATATGGATCAGTCCAGGAGAATATGACTGAATAATAGTAGGGAAATTATTTACTAAATGGAAAGCAAAAGTTGTCAGTTTTCTTCAAGCTATATTGTCTGCTCATTACTTTTTAATGTGTTTGAACCAAAAATGTAATCATAAGCTGTTAAAAGTGTAGTTCAGCTATAATCTTCCTGGTTCACAGAAGAAACCTGTTGATATTCCATAAAATATTCAATTAGCCTGGGGTAACTTTTATCTGTCATAGTGAGCCTGTATTAAAAATCACACTGCCAATAATGGAATAATTTCATATTGTGAGGGTCCAAATTTGTGAAGTCTAAATGGAATAGAGCACACCATATAAAACAAGAAATTGTGTGAGGCCAAGGCTCTGCAGGTAGCACTATGAAAGGTAAAGGAAAAGAACAAATGATTCAATAAAAGAAACTTAAGGGCAGAGTAATAAAGTGAATGGTATCAAACCGAGATACCAGAGGGTATTTATCCAAAAACTCAGGAAAAGACCTCGTATGTGGAACAGGTGAACTAGTAACCACAGCATGTAACCTATAGCTTAAATCACTAGAAGGATCAAAGCAGCAACAATGACAGCAATTCTTTAAAAAAACTGTGTATGGCCCTGGAAACTATGAGCCAGAATGATAGCTAAGTTAGGTAAACTGGTAAAAAAAAATCACAAACCAATAAATAATAGCAATAATAGATAAATATGATCTATTCAGTCTTTGACCTTTTGAAGAAAATAATACCAAATAGAACATCGTTGAAGGAGCCAAGAACAAAACTCTGTTGGTAAAACTCCTTGGATAATATAAAATTATCTGTAAGGACTCTCATAAAACAATTAAAAATATGCAGCTGCCATTGGATAAGAAGTAGGGTGGGTTCAAAATAAAAAAATAGGTTGGGAACAAGTAATTTTACAGTGCAGGCAGACCTGCAGAGGTATCTCTGACGATACTACTTGTGGGTATATTGAAGTACAAATACTGCTTGTGAGTCACAGTTAGTTGTGGAAATTAAACCTGTAGCATTTTGCAAAGCACTGAAAAATGTACAATACTGCAGATGTGAATGATAGATGGCAGATGAAATTCACTGCTGGTGTGTGTGGAGTCACGGACAAGGGAGAAAAGTTGCCTCAGACTACATACACACTGATGGACTTTTATTTAACAGCTCTATTCAACAAAATGACCTTTGAGACACCACCAACAGCTCTCTGAACATCCTGGCTCAGCAATGATCAGAAAGGTAAAAAGAAGAGCGGGATTATTGGGGAGGAATGAAGAATAAAGCAGGGGATGGCATTATTTCACTCTACATATCCATATCTGGCCAACCTCTGAGCAATGCATGCAGTTATAATCATCCAATTTCAAAAGGGGTCTAACACAATAGAAAGATTTTAAAAAATAATGACAAAAATGACCTGAGGAATAAAGCAACTCCTGTAGAAAGAGATAAAACAAAGATTAGTACTCAGACTGGAAAAGCAATGATTTGGGGCAGAGGACTAGTGTAATGCTATATACAGTCACAAAAGGAATGAAGGCAGGTTACTGGGGAATCATGATTCATTATTTCTCATGGTCACATCTGGCCCACTGATTGCTCACTAGAATTGTTTTGCAGTAAGAGAAAATGGGAACAAAAGGAATGGAAAGAATTCTGAGAGGTCTGTTACTTAGTCTTGTCCCAGATTTTATTCTCCTTCCCTCATGGAGCAAGTGTTTCAGGCTAGATTGATCTTTGGTGTGATCTAAGCAGGCAGTCCTTATGATGCCTTAGGTTTTAACTTTATATTTTTCATATCCTCTACTGCCTAGTGTGTAACTCTGAAGTTTCGTGTGGCCTGTTAGCTACTGTTCTCTCGTGCTGGTTAGACACAACAAACCTCTCTCGGTTTGCTCTTCAAGGACACCTCAATTGTCCCAGGCCCCAAAATGTGTAAACTAAAAGCCTTTGAGAGGAGGGGCAAACTTGGGGTAATTACATCATTAATTGAAGTTATAATTGAGAATTAATCTTGATGTGCAGATGGACCAAACTTATAAAAGGCTGAAGAACCCATGACCAGGGTCCGTCTTGAGTGTAGCCTTTTGGCTGCCCAGGTGTGTACCTCTGAAGGCCCTTCAAATAAACACCTAGTTTTATTCTCTTATTCTTGTCTAGCCTCTGTTTTCAGGTAGCCACTTCCAGGCATCACTTATGGCCCTATGTTCCATGTGCCTCAGCAATTCCAGAAAGAAGCTGGATTTAGTAACAAAGCAGAATACGTGAATCTGCTTTCAGAAAAGACTGGAAACAAACAGGTTAAATTCTGTTGCAGCTTTCATTTTTAAAAAAAAACTTTTTCCCTGTCACCCAATTATTTATTCAACAGTACAGTTTGTTACATTATCTTTTTCCTATATTGTACATGTGAATGTAATTTTCACCCTCAGTGCATTTATAATGTAATTTTTCTAATGAATATCATTGTGTATTTGATTAATAATGTTTTATCATCTGTCTCAAAAATTGTGTCAAGATCATTAAAGTACCAAAATGGAAAACTGCAATTGGATTGTCGTTTGTCTTCTGTCCTAAAAATGAAATATCCATTGCACTACATAATCATTTCCACAAAATAAATTTACTATGTTTTATATTCCCACAGTACTACCATTGCAATCTTAAATTCTATTAGTTCAGTTAATGTCATGCATTCTTCAAACTGTAAATTATTGTCACATTTTGCAGTTATGTCACACTGCTCTCTGGGAAACCATTTTTTATCATGGGCCAAAACTATTCCTACCACTAAAAAGGATCACCAGTGGACTATATAATCTTAAGCAGAACTGACATCAAGAGTCACCATTTTCAATGACATGCCAAAAAGACACATTTGGACATCACTCTGCCTCCAACTGAAAACATTGGTCTAAATCAGTGTGACTAAGGGGTTCTAAAGGATTTTTCCTGAGCTTTGAATATATAAGAACAACAGTAGTTCAGTTGATGTTGAACTCCAGTAGATGCAACCGTACACCCCTTGCTAGACTGCAGGATCCCACTAACAGCATTGAAATTTGGAAAATTTCTCTGTTTGCATTGGAATATGCTTTCAGATACAACCATAATCAAACAGACAGAAATGTCCCTAGAACTAGCTGTCATCCTGCAACATATTTAAGCATGAGCTCAGTTTTAATAATGCAAATAATCCCCTTTATACAAAAGACAATGCATATATGTAATACTAGACTCATGCTTGCATGCTTCAATGCTTTGGAACATCACCAAGATAACAGTTAGTGGAACCATGTATGATTTTAGGTAAAAGGTTTGGATTTAAGTCAGTAATCAAATTAATTGTTGGTCAAAAACATAAACTGTCGTTTATTTATTATACCGTGCATTCCAACTAAAGATTGGGAAAGCGTGGAAAACCATGATGGGATGGTAGATGTGCATTACTTAAACACGTGAGTGGAACTGCTATTCTTTTAAGCCCTGCAAGGAGACATACAAACTGGCTCGTGTTTTTGCCCTGAGTAGGGTAACAGAACTCTTAATGCAACTAATGCTGCAAGTGGAAAATATTTTCCACATTTTTGAAATGAGGTAGAATAATAAAGCCAACATTTCTCTTCTCTAAATACCTCAGCAGAACTCCTGCTGTGGGACACTATAATCTGGTCGCATACTTCATTTTGACCACTGTCTCTTAATTAAATGCTCATAATAATCAAAGTGGTCAAAGCAAGTGACAGTAGAATTTGTTCATCACCAGACAAAAGCATAACTAGAAGTGTTGTGCCTGATGGCATATAATACATGGGCTTAGCTTTCCTCGGTTTTGTTTCCCTTCATCATTTTCAGTATTAAAGAACAACAAAATCCAATAATGTGTTCTTTCTTCTTAGCATTTTCACTGCAGGAAAAGAACAATTTCTGAATAACATTTTCAAGTGAGCTTGCCTCAGAAAAGAAAGAAATAAAAAGTCTTGAATCAATGAGGTTATAAAAGTAATTTTAATCCATTCTTAATGGCCCATGGACATGGTTCACTGAGGTTCCTGCCAGCAATTTTCTGCTGTTTCTGTGGGGAAAAAAAAGTAATTAATGAAACAAGTTGAAGCTTGTTGTGTAATCCTCTCTTGAAAGTTGTATTCGTACATTTTTCAATAAGAATCAGGAGCTGATTAAATATGTACGTGTCTGAATGCTTAGAGCTGTTGGAACAGAAACTGCTGCTGAATATTAGGTTTATTAATACTGCATTAGACTTCTTTTCTCTTTTGCTTTTTTCTCTCCCGCTCATGATAGAATGTGATTTGCTTTCAGTGAAGACATCCTTGGATGAACTAAAGTTCATTAGAAAACAAATGTATATCAGTGAAATCTATTAAATGGAATTACAGAAAGAGAGTTTACATCTAGTTTGGATCCAAGTTTTCAGAGAATAGAAATCTCCCTCCTGGGAGACATGGACATGAATCCTTTGATCCAAAGAAACAACAGAAGCTGAAGATACCACTTCACTTGCAGGCATGTCAGTTGAGAAGTCACAGTAGCTCAATGTATGCCCACTGTCCCCTCCCAGGTTGCCCACAGACCTGAGAGAAGTAGCACCCCCTCTGCCTCCTCCACTCCTGGGGAGGAGAAGACACACCTGGAGGTGCAGGCAAGCGCTGAGTGCAAAGCAGAGACCCGTGCTTCTGACGCCTCCGCTCCTCGTCCTGCTGCCTGGCTAACCTAGGTCTTGGCATTCCCCAACGTCCTGCCACACTTAAATAAAAGAGCAGCACCTGCTTGGATATCCTGAAAGAAATATAACATTATCTACCCAGAGAAGACAAGCACAGACCCTTGATTCAAAAGAAACAGACCTGTTACCAACATGTCTCAGTCATACCTTTAAGCCTCGGAGTAGAGGAAGAATGTAAGACATGCAGGATCTGAGTTCGTGTATGTTTGTAATCTAATATTGTAATTAAGCCCCTCGGGAGCCAGAGAGCTGTGCTAGTGGTTCTATCAGGAGACTGAGCTATGTACATTTTGTTTGCTTGTTAAATGGAAGAAATGCAATGCTAGCAAAAAGAGGGATTATTTCAGCAATGTTTTCCCTTGCACCCCAAAGTCTCAAACATCCTTACAAGGAGAAGATTGATGTGGAGAGAGCTATGACAGGAACATTTTAAAAGGACAGAAATGCAAATCCAGATCGAGACTTGATATATATGACTCAAGCTGACTTTTTTCCACCTTTTCTGGAGGTACTTGTTTCTAGCACCAGCTTCCTTGTCAATGGCTTCTGCATTCTTCTCTCTGATCCATTCGGCTTCCTTCTTAGAAGGATTCAGTTCTTGATTTTCACAATGCACTATTTTATTTTTCATTAAAGACTTGATGGGGGGAAAGAAATTCAGAAATCCCTTCCGAAGTGGTTGTAGCTGTCGATCAGCTGTGAAGATTCATATATTCCAGGTCATCATTAAATCTTGTACTGAGAGTTTCTGGAAACTTTAAAAAGCCAAAAACTCAGCAGGGATTTCTTCTCCCTGCCCCCCTGCTCCCAGAACCTGCTCAGTCTGCACTAGTATCATTTCCTTCCTTCTTCTTGTGACCTAAACATAAGTACCATGGATACATAAACCTCTCTGTCAATGCTGTTATAAGTAGTAGCACAATATTGACAAGGAGGGATGTAGAATTGATTTAGGGCTTGGTTTTACAGCTGTTCAAGTTTGAAACTACCACTGCCTTCAAGAGGAATTCTCAAGAGGGAGTGGCTACAAATTCAGGCCCAAAGAAAGCAGTAGCACATCTACAGCTCAGCCATCCAGCCAGACTCTCCCTCCTCCCCACGACCTGACCTGACCCAGCTCAGGGGATCCCGGCAGAAGAAACAAATGGTGGCTGGAAGGAGACTTACTGGAGATGGAGGTTGTCAGCCATCTGCCTATGACACCAGCATCACCACACACTGTAAGGACAGAGACAAAGGCCAAAGAGACAGATGGACAAAATTATAATAGCATAAACTTTTATTCCTACTTTGGTAGACATGAGGCACTGGAAATTTAGGTCATGTCCTTTTTCTCTTTCCCATTTCCAGTCATTTCTTTTTTGTCTCTTTCTGCAGTGATTTTATAGTCCAATTTTAAGCAAACCTTAAGATTCTGGAATAGACAAATTTGAAAGGGCATCAAATATTAGACTAATTAGCAAAAACTCAACAAATGCACTGAGAATTCATAAACAGTGACCCCTTTAAGTTTTTTTATCCATGAATTGCAAACATGCCATGCTAGTTTCAGTGCTTGGATAGACAGGGATTCATGTTAGAAAAAGCTCTGTATTTTTGCTGGGTTTAGATTTTGTTATGACCCCAGAGCTGATACTGGTAACAGATAGGACTGTCATAATTCAGACAAAGCATTGGAAAATTCATTGTGCACCATTTTTGGCTTACAAAACTGACCTTGTTTTTTTCAAAATGGTAATAGAGCTCTGCAATGGAACTCAGAGCTGTTTCAAACATGCCAGGATGTGGTGTGTTACGGACAGCAGTGCTAAGACTGGACTTGTTTAAGGAGACCTGGTGCAAAACTTCAACCCAGAGATTTGCTCACTGATCACAAGATCCGTAAGTTTCAACATTCTATCAGTTCTTTGTGTTCATCCTTGTGCTGAAAGCTGCAACTTAACTCCCAGCAAGCACATCCTCTCTAAGGTATGTCAGGGCATCCTCATATATTTCACTCTTGGTTTTCTCCTCTTTGCTGTACCCCTTAGTAGGAATAAAGTATATTAAAAAGCGCTGACCAAAAGCAGAAAGTCCTCTGCAAACCCAGCATTACTGTCTTCTCTAAACCACTTCATGAAGAGATTATGATTTCTGCCAGTAGGACCACTGTTAAAAGAACTCAATAGCACCACACTGTAATAGGGTAGTTTATATTTAGCAAGACTGTACATGTAATTGGGCTACTTTCCTGTGTGTCATAGATCTTCAAGAAGCAGAAGCTAAAAAGAAGATCTTCCAGGGAACATATACTGGGTTATTGTAGCAAGACAGATATAATAATGATAAGTTAAATACATGGTTGGAAAATGTAGCAGATTTCATCTCACTTTCTAACTGAATTTTTTCCAACTGGTTTAGATTTTTTTTTTTAATATTTCTGTGACTAAATTTCAGACTATCAGTTGTGAATAAACTTTCTATAATTTTTTCACATCCACCTGAACTGTGCTGTTGGTCACTCAAAATCCACAGAGCTTCACAGATTTACATCTGTTGAGAATTGAGCAGATTGTTTAATTTGAGTTTCCTGACAGATGGCCTAAAATCCCTCTTTTGATAAATAAACTACTTTCATTTCTGCCCAGAATTAATTTATTTTTCTCATGAAGTAAATTTGATTTCCAGATTAACCAATGCTTGCTCACAGGCTTAACATAACTTCACAAACATTCATACAAATATTTTTATGAAAGTTCTTCAAAAGCAAAGATGTTTATATCAAAGAATGGCCAAAGTGGAGATTTCCGTAATAGCTTTTCAACCAACCATAAGTAATGTTCTTATTGTACACAAATTTTTATTCCCTCTGCACTCAGCTGGAGTCTTTCCACAGACTTCAGGGGAAACTAAACTGGATTATTTGAGTCTAGTCACAACAAACACTGAAATCTCAGGACATCATGCATTTTTTTTTTCTTGAAGGGTTTTGTCTTAGTCTTTACCTCCTCATATCTGTTTTTTATATATCATGTTCATTCCTTAATTGCCAGTGGGTAGAGCTCACCCCTGAGGCAGCTGTTTCTCCTTTGCATTGGGTAATTCCATACCCAGATATTAGAATCTGAATTTGCCCCATTGTAGCCACTCTAGCAGAGTTGGGTCTTTCACCCCATACCTGGAGGAGGAAAAGCAAGGGGCTCCCAAGGAAGGACTCCACCACCACCTGCCCCGTTGTAGCCACTCTAGCAGAGTTGGGTCTTTCACCCCATACCTGGAGGAGGAAAAGCAAGGGGCTCCCAAGGAAGGGCTCCACCACCACCTCCCTGGCACCCATCTGCAGCTTCCAGGTGCTTGCTTTCCACGCTGCCTCCAGGCTTCCCATACCTCCCCTCCTGCCCACTGATTCACCCCAGCCTCATGAAATGTCTCCAAGCTGGTTTTTCCTGCTTTAAGCAATGGCACTTCACTACCATCCCAGACAGAAGTTCTGTACTAAGCAGGTGTCTGGAGCCTTGTGTGGTTCCTACAGGCTCTACGGTGCCTATCCCCAGGCATGGAGCTGTAGCCACAATGCTTTGACACAGGCAGTGGCCAGCACCTCACTGAAAATGCACATGGCCCTTCCCTTGCCTGGGCCACAGCAGAGAAGCTGAGATGAACTAAGGTTATACTCTTTTTAGGCCATTTTTTTGAGGATTGACTTGTCACCTGAAATTGTGATTAGTACCAGCTGTCATCCTGTGAAATGCAGCAAGAATTTCCTCCCATCCAGCCAAGTGATGTATGTCAATATGTTTTCAACAGCAGTCTGCTTCACATTAAATATTCAAAGAGGTATAAAACTGAAAGGAATGAATAAAGACAGAAAAGAACTGTACTTGTAGGCCTTAATATGTCTTTAATTGAACAAAGTATGTAAGACAACACGTTTTTACTGTCATAAATTAATTATTTACTCTTATTTACACAGGTTAGCTGTAATTAAATTATGTCTGTTTTGAAATACACATTTTTGTCTGTAGCAGGCCTTAATTTAATTTAATGCTACATTCTAATTTAAAACTGCTTTAATGTACTAGAAAACAAGCTGGCATGACAAATAAAGGGCTAGTGTGCAGATATGATTCATTTGCTCATAAATCAGTTAATCTCTTTTAATGGAACTCCTTTAAATAATGCCTTTTTTCAATCAGCTGTATTTCTGCTCTTTACACTCCTGTTGTTAAGGAACCAGCATTTTCCCAGTGACGCACCGATACTGGCAGGAAGCACATCCTAAGTGTATTTTGTGACTCATTTCAATTTGCTCTTTGGTGCATTCACAGTTTGCTCATTAACATCAGCACTGGTGGCTAATGGATACTCAGTAGGAAGTTGGGCTTTTTTCATGAATATGTAATGGAGCAACAGAAGTGAAGGTGAGGAAGGATTTCACTGGTGACAAAGAGAACTTGTGGCTGGACAGCGGGCCATGACCCAGTGGATGAGCGCCTCCCATGCCACCACGGCTGGTACCTGCCACGCTCCCCACCTCTCACCTGCACACAGCTCACGTGCCTCACCAGCAAAGAAAGGGGAATGATCTCTAGGCTGAAGGAAATTTGTACCTTTATACACTGATCCTTGTCATTGCTTCACAAGTGAGCTCTCTGAATACCATGGTTGTTATAAACCTGAATACAGAGCACACTTGGCTGAGCAGTTTTGCTGTACTGTGCTTGGCTCATTTTTTTCTTAGCTTTTCATCTTACTTTTTAAAAAAAATTTTTAAGACACTGGTATTGTATTGTATGTGTTGTATTACGCATTCAACACAGAAAGCTCTAATCATTTTTTGCCCAAGTCTTCTGTTTCTGTTTGAGACAAAAAGCAGAAAAAATCATTCCCTTCCTCCCATACACACACGCACAAAAAAAAGTGAAGGTGTAGCTCATTCTTTGTCAAGAATTCCCCTTAGGTGAACTGGTCGTAGTGTTCAACGATGATTGAGTTCAGGTTTCTGACAGATTCTAGCTCTTGAAAAGCCTGTTAAATACAAGCATTTTCTCCCTCTCTCTTCAATTGGAGTCCCAAGGAGCAGCCACAATCTGTTTGCATGAACTGGACTGATGTTACAAGCATGGCCATTTCCCCTACTCAGAACATTCCGTTAGGGCATTCCAGTGACAAGAATACACATCCATAGGCTTGGGCTCCTGCAGAGCATGCAGTACCTACAAAACGCTCATAAAGTATGTAGTGAGGGCACAGGAGGAAGCCTGAAGCTCAGAGGGGGAGATGTCAAAGGCAAGCTCAGGAAGCCTCTGAAGTGTCCCTTTGTGCATACTAGGAACCATACACAACCAGGCCAGCAAGTTTACAAGCATTCTCAAGAAAAGCAGAGGCTTACATTACAGTTAGCATTATTGATTTTGTCATACCAGGAGCAATAACAAAGTCAGTATGTGCTTCAAGGTGCACAGTGATCTTTATTATGCTTTCATATGGTTTTTCTAGCCTCAAGTTGTTTCCTCAGCTTTAAAAACAGTGATGTCACCACAGGGAGCAAAAAGGAGTGCATTATACTAGGTAGCAGAAGAAAAAAACCACTGTAGTCCAAAGGCAGAGGATGAGCCAAGTGCACAAAAGGTACCTATACCACAACTTGTGTCATGAATACTCCACTGTTTGACACATTTAATATTCATTCCAAAACAGTTGCATGGTCATTTAAAAACAAAAAGCAGATGCTGAAACAAATGTGAAGAAACAGTCAGGTGCCATTGTGGTAGCAGAAATACTCCATATCCTGTTTGATTCATTCCTTACAAACACACATAAGGAAAAGGAAACTTCCGACCGTATGTGTAGGATAATTGGCCTGGTACAGAAATGAAAACATGGGAAGAATAGGGACATGAGAGGTCAAAGAATATTTGGATAAACTAGTATCATGACCTGATACAATTTACCCTGAAGTACTTAAAGAACGATATGAAGTGATTATGAAACTGTTGGTCATAGAGAATAAATGTCAACCCAAAGACTGAAGGTGAATGAGTACAATATGTACTCTTACAGGGAAAAGATAAATGCAGAGTAATAAGTGCAGTCAGTCCAGCTTGGGTAAGGGGACATGTGGTAGAAACTCTTTGAAAGCCCAAAGAGTAAGCTTAAGTCAAGCTCAAAGAACATGTGTTAGTAACATACTATGAAATTGGCTGTGCAGATGAAGTAGTGTCCTAGAGGAGTCCACTATAAACACACTGCTAAGCAATCTTCTCAGCTAGATGCTGAAACAAAAGTTGGTTTTGCAATTAAAATATAAAATTAGCACATCAAAGCAACTTGGGAGGGCCTGAATGTATTTTTGTCAAGAGTGGAATTCAAAGTGCCCTTACCCTCTGGATAAAATCTCTACAAGGTGGACAATGAAAGTGAATGAAAGAAACATAAGGACCAACGTTGAATGTTATGAAAGTGAATGAAAGAAACATAAGGACCAAAGCTGAATGTTTGTGTAAAAAGCAGGTAATGATGGCTCCAAGGGATGTTTATGTTTTCACTGGGTTTGCATGACAAGGTTTTGGTAGCAGAGGTGATAAAAATCCCTTACTTTTGTGTCGTTTTAAGAAAATAAAAGTCAAATATCTGTTGAGAGACAGTCTAAATGAACCTGGTTCTGTCTCAGACTGGCAAGGTAAGCTCTACCTTCATCAGTGCTATGATTTTGCCAGCCCTCAGGCTCCATGGATATGGTAGTCTTTGTTCCTTGTTCACTCTCTCCCCTAGTCTTTTCCAGACTTGCCTGTGCTGAGGGACAATTTCCCATAGGATTAACCAGTTACTAGAAACCAAGTGGGACATTCACACATTGTTCTTTTTCCCAGATTCAAACACAGAGAAACTCAGTGAATAAGCACGGCTTTAACAGACCGTCAGCTATGTTTTCTCCCTTCTTGCCTCAGTACCACAGGATATGTTAAAATACATTTTCCACAGGTCTTGCTTTCCCCTCAGCTTGCTTTATGATGTTCAGCTCTGTACATATGTGTCCTGGAAGCACAAATTCCTGGTATAATGCAGTGATGCACTTGTGTGCCAGTGAAACCGTCAGACCACAGTTTTCTTCTGGGTGACAGCAGCTTGTAGCTCATCTCCTCCAGGCTGCACTTCCAGAACAGGAAACATCTCCAAACAGATTTCAGCTGCAATACCAATGGTCTGGAAAGGAAGACTGTTCTCTTACTAGAGAGCAGAGTCAACAGAAACAGCAGCATTCTCTAGCTACTGAAAAATGGAAAAATATTTGCTTAGAAAGGGAACTAATTATTCATTTGACTGTTCATTCTGCTTCTTTCCCAGCCTGTGTAGGAATAAATACACACTCACCTTAACTGCTACAACAGATCCATAGCTAGTCATTGAAGGCAACATGGTGCCCTTCCTTGTGCAACTAAACCAATCTTCAACATAGTGGATGTGCCATATTTAAAAGCTATTACCATCCTTATCTTATTCCAGCAGGTTATTCTTATCACATAAGAGTGAGACAGGAGGAATTCTGGACGAATTTCATGCCTGCGGAGGCGAAATAACGGGACAACACGCAACGATCAATATGATCATGTGAAGCCGTTTATTATTACAGGATATGCATCTATATAGCATTTTTAGTTCCGTGTACGTGATGATTCGAACATCGTGCGGTCAAAAGCAGTATAATGATTGGATGCTTGCTACTGTTCGCATACTGCGTCTAAACTTCTGATTGGACACTTGCTGTGACTGCTCTTCACCATATTTCTGCATCTCGCATCTTCTCTGTTCAGCATAATGTAGCAATCTTTTTGAACTAACTTATTGTTTCAGCAGTTCCTAAACTGTACTTCTTTCATGCTGCTGAACTATCTTATTATTTCAGCAATTCCTAAACTATATTTCTTTTGTGCTGCGGTCAATACATCCTTGTCTCATATCCTTGGGTTGTTCCTTTTCTTTCTTCCATGGTGTTATCAAAGATAGTGTATCTTTTACTCAGTTTGATTCAATGCTGGGAAAGCTGGGTTGTGCATTCCCAGTGTCCGTTCTCCTGCAAAAATTCTTCAACATGTCCATTCTCCTGCAAAAATTCTTCAACACATGCCCTAATTTTTTTTGCTGTGTTGCACCCTATTCACACTACTGGAGCCCCGTTATCTCATTCTAACAACTTCTTACACAGCTGAAGAATCATGAACCAAATCAGTAGAAAATATTGAAGTTTGATAGTAGGATGGCATACTAATTGTTAAAATCCTAAATTTCTAGATTTTCTCTTCAGGATGTTCTCTTTAAATCCCCTTTTAAGTGGCTATTTTAAATTACGAAGTTTAAAAGAGACATGGAGGAATTTAACATTTACTCACCAATTTTTTTTCACCAGTAACAATAAAAAAATGAAGTGTTCTTTACCCACCTATCTTAATATGTAAACGCCTCCCTCTGAATCTGCAGCAGTACTTAATTTCTGGAAATACTGTGCATATTGCTTTCAGAGTGAAATTGTCCATGCAGGTGCAGAAGAAAAAAAAAATTAGTTTTCCATTTTTTTCCTCTGGGCTGACACATATCTTTCATCATTCATTTCATTCTTAATATATCACACAATATCATGTTCTTGTGGCATTGATTTGAATCAGGTTTAGCATGGACAGGTGCTGTTTAAACATTCTCTGCCCACACAAAACTCTGCCAAAAAACACTGATCCTTACCTGGAGCATCCCTCTGCTTTGCAGCTCAGGGCAAACCCTGGAGTAGAAATCATCAATGTCACTAAAATTTATTACAAATTTGATGATTAGGTTTTTTTTAAAGCAGCGATTAATGGAGATTGTCCTATGAAAATCCTCCATTTTCTAAGGTGTCAGTCAAGGATTCCCGTTAAGCTTCTTCCACTGCCACATGCTTTTGTCAGGACCTCATAAACGTCACATTGGCAAACTATGAGAACCAGTTTGATAGTCAGCACCGACACAGATAATCCTTTTCTTTGCTTTTTTCACTAATGGATGAATAGACATTTCTAGGAAGCAGATAATCTCATCATACAGATGTCTGAAACAGACTGACAAGTCCCGCCTCAAAATGCCTGCTGAGCTCTACTGCCTATCAAGAGATTCCCCTAGAATTTTTTTCAGATAGTGATCAGGAGCTCTGCTTTTTCAAATGTGAATTTTAAGTTCCGAGAAGAGTGCTAGTCTGCTGGGATGCACAGAAGTAGACCTATGATTCTTCTACTTTGTATCTTGCAAAGTCATTGAAAGATTGCCTACAGGTACAACTTAAAGTGACATCAAAAATCCAAAGAGATTTCTTAAATCTAGTATTTAGAATGTACATTGTGGACTGTATTAATCTGCCTATGAGTTTGATAAGGTCAGCTGAGATGTCCCGTTGTGCTAAGCAGAGGCAGCCTCTGAAATTCAGTGACTGAAATCTTGCTGCTCTGTCTGCAGCACAGCTTCCTTTTTCCAGCACCTGCAGTGAACTACAGCCCTGACCAAGACTGGGACAGCCCTTCAAAAGCAGGGGAATCCACTGCCAGTCTTCTGTGTAACTGTGTCAAGTTACAGACATTTACTGTTTGCCCTTGATATTTATGATATTGACTGAAGAGGTGGACAAGCTTACGGAAATGATAAATAAAAAGTGAGGTAGACTTGTCTTCTGTGGAATATTTTCCAGTTTAGTCAAATGGGGCTCCCTGCCTCTTCTTGGCATCTGTCAGAAATTTACAAGCCAGGGTAAATTGCAACTCTGGTTTAGCACTTCATTGTGATGCATCATTTAAAAGGTATGACAGCTTTGCAGTTTTCCAGTAATACCAGGAAAATGGAGAAAGTTTATACTTAGGCTTAGCAAAGAGGATTTTGATTCACCATTTGTTCTCCAAACCAAAACAGAAAAAAAGAGAAGGAATTTTGGACGGCACTCCAATGCAGGAAGCTGTTTAGCTTCTACAGATGACTTTCAGGTGGCACGTCCCACAGTGCTGGGGGGAGCAGCAGGGAAGAAGGGAAGAAAAATAAATTATTTACCATTGTGTGAGGCCCAAATCACTGAAAAAAAAAGTAAAACATAAGAAAAGTTCTAGTCCTCCTACACAGAGACACAAGAGACCTCAGCAGAGCCTGTTGCAGCAAGAGTGCTCATTCTCACTCTGGAGCTCATCGGCATCCATGTGAAAGGCAGATAATTGTAACAGCTGAGTTATCAAAGCATTCTCTTAATGAGGAAACAGAGAAGCAAAGCAGAAATCCTTCCCTTCACATGAGAGAACTTAAAGTGCTGTTTGGAACATATTGGAGTCAACATGCTCAGCCAGCAGCACACCCCTATCACGTAAGGAACATGCATCCCACAGGCAGGTGTGTGCTCAGAGAGTGACCCAGCAGGAGGATCATCTCACAGTAAGAAACACAAGCACACAGGCACTGGGTTACGAATACCTCAAGGCTCATTAGGGCAAAGGAGGTAGACCTGGAACATATGTCTCAGGCTGCCCAAAATGTCCCAGTGGACTGTATTTGGCACCTGAGCCACTGTTTCTAGTGATCATAACTTCCCCATGCATAGTCTCACTGATAGGTCCAAGCCTTACAAAGAATCCTGAGTTCCCTTGTTTCAAAAAAAATTTAATTCCACGGTTGAACAAATGAAATGTTACATCACCTATAGAGACATAGATTTCATAATAACACAGAAATCCAGATTTAATAGATACATAAACTCCAATTAAATGTTTAATTCTTTTCATTAGAGTAATAAATAATTCAAGAGAGAGTTCATAGTTTTACTTACTTAATGAACAAAGTATACTTTCTTTAATGAACTTTCATGCTAAACTGGTTACCACGGTTGACTCAGGAAACTGAAGTCTCAGTGAGACTCTCTGTTCTCCACTCAGGGAATCATCACACTTGTCTTTTCCCAGTGGCCCACTGTGCCCAATTTACCATGGTTAACTGAGAGCAGAACTTTTCAGGTTCCAGACTCCGCTTTACAACTCACTCACTGTATTTGGGTTGCTCATTTTTATCCCTGAGAATTGTGCATTCACTTTCTAGTCTAAATCCATTCTCTCCCTCTCTCTCTCTCTCTNTCACAACTTACTAAATATAAGTTATTAAAACAAGAGAATGAAGACAAAATTAACATCATCTTTGTGGATGGTGAAAAGAGAAATGTGATTTTGTATTTGACTTCCTGGATATGCACAATTTCTATAGAATTCAGATGGGAGAGATAAAGAAAAAGGGTATTTATTTGCAGTGACGTGGGAAAGATTCTGGGATAGTTTGTAAAATTTCTGTGGTCAGCTGTAGCCCATAGGCAGTGGGAAATTAGATTCACAAAGTTTTCATAGTTGATGAAAGAGTAGCAGTGTGTTTAAGTGTGTTTTTTAAGGAGAAAGAAAACTTTACTACTGATGGCAATAGTGTTTCTATGGTGTCCCAGTTTGAGTGACGTGCATATCCCCTGCTCTAGCTATCAGAAATGAATTTAAGTAAGGCTAGGCTTCTGCCCTAATCTCTAGAGGCACTCCAAACAGCAATTCATGCCATCCAAATCTACAGGGGAATAAGTATCAATTGGCTGTGCCAGTTTTTTCTGTACTATTGAGGGAACTTGGACAAACAGGTTTGTCTAGGATCCAGGTTCATCTCACCTAACATCCACTGTGTTACATTTGTGCATCTGTTCTGCTGTAATCATCTACCTCCCTTTATAGTCACAGCATAAAAATAAAATTCATTCAGCAGATTATTCATCTCATCTGAAATTAAGCGCCTGAAACAGATGGGACAAATCCACCTTTGGATTTGCCCATTTCTCTCAGTTGTGAACAGAGGAAACGCAGAAGACCCCTCTCAGCTCAGATACCTAACTTTTAAATGGCAGAAGTTACATAAATGTAACCCTGCTCTCAGGAACAAACAGTACATTTATATAACAAGGTAATGACCCTAGACAATGAAACAGAAGAACGTGAACATCGGGTACAGAATAAGAAAGGGGATGGGATAGGAATGACAGACAGTGGGAAATAACAGCCACTGTTGCAGCACAGCACTAAAGGGCATACAGGGCTTGCATGAAAGAGAAACGCAGGTCATAAAACAGCAATATATGTTGGTGATTCAATAGACTAGAATTATGAAAGATAGCATGAGCAAAACAAAAATGGCTTCATTCAAAATACCTTAACAATCGTAAAGAAATTATGCAAGGCCTTACTACTGGAAAGCCCCATGGATGAAACCATCCAGTTACCTGCACAGAAAACTTCAGTGCTACTACAGAATTGTCTAATGAGGTCTTTGAAAACCATGGCATTCTGGGAAACATTATCTTTCCAGATATGAGACAGAGAAAAAATGCTTATCCTGATAGAGGTCCAGTTAGTGTGCCAGCCAGTAGGTTTCTAGGCCAAATCATGGAGAGCAATATTCAAACTACTTACTCTGGCACTTCAACAAACACTGTTTCTATTGCAGCATCTCCATTCAAGAGTAAAATGTGCAATTCAGCACACTTCTACCCAGAGCTTCCAAAAACCTGTTGCCTTTCCAAGCCAATGAAAGAAACAAGTCGTGATGTCAGACAGTTTGCTGTCGAAGCCAAAAACATGGTGTGGTCTTACCTGGATTTTGCACCTTCACTGCTTCTAGGTCTGAGTCTAGCTGATTTGTCATTAACTAGTTAGGGTATACCACTTACTTTCCCTTTGTCCAGAAATAAAAAATTAAAATTTGTGGGTTTTGCAACAAGGATGAAAATGTGATAAATCACAATTTGGGAGGCCAACCAAGATTCTGGATATACGTCTTTGGCTCCTGATTTCTACATTCAAACCTGGCCTAGGCCACCAGTGACTGGAACTCACTAGTGCCTGGCATCTCTTTGGCAGTCCGTAAGGAAAGAAAAGGTGGTCTCAAGCAGGCTCCTCATGGACAATTACCCCTAACAGAGAAACCATAACCACAGCAAAAATTACCTGAGGTCATTTTGGACAGTTCCTGGAGGGAAACAGGAGGCTGAATGGGTGCTGAAATGGAAGTCTACCTGTCTTTGTTAGGATAGTCCCTCCATACCTCCTCTGCGCACTTGGAAAAGGTAGATCAAACGACTGGTTCTCGTTAGGGACATCATCATCATCATCAAATTCTAGCCCTGCAATGGTCGGGTTCATTGCTGATACTGTTTCCTAAGTAGGCTGAAGTCTGTTTCTAACTAACTGTGACCTGTGAGAGGCAATAAAGAAAATAAATTTTTTTTAAAAAATTAAAAACCCACAAACAACACTAGAAGTCATTCTTTATTGTAGATGTACATACATATATATTAAACATCCTTGTCTGCAGTCAGACCATTGCCTAGAAGTGCCAGTATTAAATCTGGTTGTTGGTTTTTGTCATTATGGGCATCTAAGAGACTCTTCTATTTTTATTTTGCCTAGTGTGACACATCTTCTATTACAGCTACTCCAAAAATTTCTTTGTTGTAATTCCTGGGTTTTTAGCTTTGAAAGGAAAGAAATCTGCCATTCCTTTAATGGGAAATCCCCAGCAGGAGAAAAAGAAACAAACCAGTGGGATTGTTCCTCTGTATCTCCAGCTGACTTGGGCATTCCAAGATCATCTGAAAAATCATCCTTATCTAAAGATGTAGGACAGAACCTATAAAAAATTATGGTGTACTCAAAATATAATTTCTTCACAGGGACACCAACTATAAGGTTTATGAAATAAAAAACGATCTATCTGAAACTGTCTGACTCTGGGCCTGAAGTGCTCATAGAAGAGTTGTTGACTAATTACTTCTAGCACAGAAAAATAGATTAAGATATAGATTAGAAACTACAGCAGTCAAAAAATGCATTTTGTCTATTTCCCAATCTCTTTGTAAAAGTAGAAAAATTTGGCACAGTCATCCCAACTCTCTCTGGTTTACATTTTGGTCTGTGATTCTGATAATCGTTCTGAGAAATTGGGATCTACACTTAAATTATGAAAACAACTCCCAAAGCAGGTTATGGCACACTTAATCTACCAATTTAGACATCCTCACCTGAACCTGAAGCCCAAGGCTTCCTTTACAGCCTATTCTGTCTCTGCTTTAGGATTACCTGTGCCACCCTCTGTATCATTGATTTGATTCACTTTTTTTGAAAGGATGCCGAGGCTTCAGCATACTGGGAGAAGAGTTTGGCAACTGAAAACACAAATTCTATTAATTTACAGTGAAAATAATTGGGGTCATTAGAAAGGTGAATGAAAAATTGTGTATGACCACTCATCATTCATGTCTTTGTCCCTTTTTTTTTTCCCTCACAGGCTGTTCACAAATTTCTTTAATTCATTTACTTAGCTCTTTCTCTTTGAAGGTTGATTCGTGCATTCCTTAACACCAAACATGACAAATATAGGCAGGATTAAGGAGAATAATGATGTTCTTTCTTTATTATATCACATGGCGCTGACTCTTTCCAAACAAAACCAAATAAAAGTTAGCCATTCTAGAGGAGGTAGCCAAGCACTAACTCACATAATCGAGAGATGTTATTTTTCCTCTTGCTGTTATCGTCTTTCCTCCAAATGTAATTAAAAATGGATATAAGCGTGTAATCCAGTATGACTTAGTAGACTACTTTTTCAAACAGAACAGCTGATAGTTGGAGGAAAGAGCATTCATATTAATTAATGAAGCAAATGCTTTTAGCTTTACATAAGATATTTTCATTTCATTAAAAATGACCTGCCTGCTGAGTAGCCAAGAAATACTGTATTTTCCCTTCACCATAAAAGATTTGGTACTAATTGCTCAAAAGTGCATTGCTGGGAATAAAATCCATCGTGTTTGAACAAGGAGTATGCATCAGTTAGCATGCAAAATCATAAGATTGTATTAGTTTCTAATATGAAAAATAATTATTCTTACTGACATTATGAAAACAATTTCTCTATTGCAACAGAACATGAAATTTATAGGCTGGTAGCTTGTAAAGCACAGTGGTAATGTTCTCCTTGAAGAGATTATTTAATTTAATCTAATGTAGATAGGTAGAAATTAGATATAGAAAAAAATACAGATTTTTTTCCCAAACAGTCTGTGCTACTAGCTTGTTTAAATAGACCAGTTCCATCTCAGTACTGGGAACTTCAAGCACCATGGGGAGAACTGGAACAAAATCAGACATAGAATAGACAGTTCTATAAACTGATCTTCATAGGTAAGTTATTTATATGATATTTTCTGGACAGAATCACATAGTTCCTACATAAATACTAGTCATTTCCTACTTTGCAAATAGCTCAGAAACACTCATAGCCACAGGCCACAGGCCATATGCAGGCTGTGATTAGACAACCTGATGAAAGAAGAGAAAAACCGATTTGTTACATTCAGATGTTTGGTGGTATTAAAAGCAATAGTAGTCATCATTCTATCTGCTGACAAAGAACAGTAATTTTCAGGTATCATGATAAAAGGGGTACTTAAGGAAATATTTAAATGAGAAGAAGTTAATAAATACTCACATTTTTTATTGAGAGCTCCTCCCAAACATAGGAAACAGGTGGTTTGAACATCAGTGGTCTCCAGCTGCCCACCAAAGCTGCTCTATCACTCCCTCCTCACCTGCACAGGGAAGAGAGAAATACAATGAACAGCTTGTGGGTCAAGATAAGGGCAGGGAGCGATCAACCAGTGGTTACAGCCACACGAAAAACAGACTCAACTTGGGCAATTAGTTTAATTTTTTACTTTGAGCCGATTGGTAATGCGAAAAATTTAAATTAAATCTTAAAACACCTTCCCCCTGCTCCTTTCTTCTTGACAGATTCAACTTCACTCCTGATTCTCAACACCTCCTGCCCTCCAGTGGCTCCTGACCAGTTAGTGAAACAATGCAATCCTAAATCTGCAACTTAGTCACATCCTCCCAAAGCAAAAAAACCCCTCTTAAGCCTTATAACATGAGAATATGTTACCTGACAACCTGCGGTGTTCCAAGGAGTTTCTCATCTCATGCTTTTTTGGTCTTTTATGGAAATGACTCCAAATGAATTCCATCTAATCTTCTTATTTACTGATTATTCTACCCAGTGCAATATTTCTCTGCTTCCTTTAATCTGTTATTCTTAAACATATTAGTTCTAAGAGGTTCTTAGACAATGGGCTAAACTCAAATTTTTATTAGTCTTTGAACACAAATGTTTTACTTCACACAGCAGGTCTAAAAAGGAGGGGTTCTCTCTTCCATAATCTTTGCCCTTAAAATGCTCAGTGAAATGAACTTGTGAGTTTATTAACACCCATAAATTGTGTCCTTTCTAAGATAATGACAAAGCAAAAGTAGACCTGGAAGTGGTGCTTCTTAAGTTCATAGCTCTATAGCAGCCCAGCCTCTAAAGGTCTTCTGAATCACACAGTTCAGGGTGGCTCCTGAGGCACATCTCAATCATGCAGTTGTAAAATACTCTCGACTCTACATCCCATACAAGATACTGACATCAGTACAAGGTCTGAGTGGACCCTCTTCCTTTGATGCATTCCGTTTCCTCCCAGAAATGAAACTAGACACAAACAGGGAGGAGGGTAGATGTGTACTCTAACAGAACCCTGTCTCTGTGTTCTGAAGACTAAGAGTGCTGGGCTCTTAATTGTTTTATAAAACCTTTCAGAAATATTGGAGCCTTAGTTTTACCTGGTCACATTCTGAAGTACTGTGTAGCAAATATTTTTTCCTTTACTCATTTGCTGTTAGGATAAGCATTTAGAATCACTCTCAGATAGAAAAAGCTAAATGAGAGCTTTGAAAGAAAAGCCAAACAGGCTACCAGTATGGCTGAGGGATGATTAAACATTTTATGAAATATCCTGTCTTATTGTCCTTCATGAAAAGCCTGTAAGAACAGTACATCCTTATCCATGATAACCTGGCAACTGTGGCTACAGTCTCCCACGTTACCTCATTAGCAATCAGTAGCCCTCTACAAAGCTGTTCTTTATAAGGAATATTTCCCATGGGACTTGAAGGAAACCGCAAGAACTGACAGTCCTTCATGGCTTCGTGTTACTTGATGGAGCTGGCTGAGCAAACTCGAGGGTGTTGAAGTGTTCAGTGTAAATAGTTCCCCAGCTGCTGTGGAGATTCAAGAATTAAAAACAATAGAACAAACTGGTTTGGAAGAAAACATACCAAATAAAATAATTCAAATTTTTCCATCTAAAAATCTGAACCACCAGTTATTTTTCAGGAAATTGTGACCATTTCTATTTCTCAGTCAGCCTTCAATTTCAGCATCATCGTCTCAAAGATCAAGCAAGAGGCTCCACTGACTGACACCAGTACATTCTGCTCCTATTGAAGACACCTGTGTTGCCACAAGTAAATCACCCACAAAATTCAAGTACTTACATACATTTTAAAAATACACATTCTGACCTTTTATATCATACCCCCAACACCACCAACTGAAGCAATTTTGCTTACGATCTCTCTTTCATAATTATTTTTTTCTTTCCTTGAGAGAATCTGCAGTTAACGTGTTTGTTTTGGGAAATGTACCATGTCAGTGCAGAGCAGAGAAGTAGAGCAGCTGCAGGTATTACCACCCCACTGCAACAGCAATACCTATCTGCAATAAAACTCTGCTCAAGCATCACACAAAGGGAAGAGCAGCCCATGTGAACAAGACATCACACAAGCACACCAGCTGTATCCTGAAGCACTGCTCTCCAAAGTTTAGAAGGAGGGGAGTTGTTAGGTTTGCCTTCACTTGGCTCTCAAGAAACAGCATAACGGGCAAACTTGAGTCCTGTTACAAGCTGATATATTCTGCAGCCAAGTTTTCTTATGCCTCATTAGATTTCTCCCCACAAAACAGGAAAGTATAGCTCTGGAACTTGTCCCAGGCAGTTAGACCACTATATGGCATGGGAAGAGCACCACTTTTGCTCACAGCTTGCTTTTCGGTAATACAAGCAGCAACAGGATAAATCTGAGTCTGTTATTATGTCTCTATTTAAAGAGAAAGCTAAGGTAACCAGGATTATAGGCAGAGAAAAGAGAAATAGAAGGAGTGAGATAATTCCATAGTAAAGATCACAGTAAAGGAGTATCTCATGAAAGGTGGGTGTGTGGGGGATGGTATCTCTACTTTTACTTAACACTGATTTCCGGCGAAAATCTCTCTTGCTGATAAAGGAGGAAATATCTGTGCAAATTTGAACTACACATTTCGTTGTCAACCAAGTCTGTACTAAATTAAAAGTGAACTATCTCAAGTAGTGAAAATAAAGTAGATCAGACTTTGTGCAGTGTATCATAATTTAGTAACAGAAGTTAAAAATCTGTTGAAAGATAGATAATGACAGCCCTCACAAAAATATGGGCAAAACATAAGATCTTTTCCAGCAATTTCTGAATGGAAAAGCCCCAGTTTTAGGGCCCACTAAAGCCTTGATTATTGAAAGACAAAAAACAACCTTTATGCTAATTTTCTTTGGTGTATTGACTGCCTCAGGGAGGTTTGAGCCCAGGAAAAGTAAAAGCCCATGCAGACAATCCCAGCTGCAGTTTGCCATTGTTTTCTGGTGGGCAGACAGGCAGAGGCCCAGCTTTACCGCTGCCCTGCTGAGAAGCTACAGCTGCTCTGATAACCCCAGCTGGGCACAGGTATTCCTGTATTCCCTCTACCTCATTGCCAGTGGCCAAATCCTGCAGAGATTTGGGGTGGCTGGAAAAAGAGGACTTTGGGGGACACAAAGTGTGCTCCTGGCTTCTGCCCTTACCCCTTCCCTCTAGCACAGGCATGAGATGGCCAGTAGATTTGGGCTTGAGCTGCTCCTCTCATTTCCCCTTCTAAGTGTCTTCCTTTTCCTGAGCCTCTTTCTAAAACCCAAATGTCACCATTTCCCACTAGAGTAAATAGCAAAGTCTAAATTAATGCCTCATTGAGAAAGGCAGTGGTTCGTTTGTTTAGGGTTTTTTTAATTAGGGAAACATTCTGGCCCCATCACTACATCACTAGTAGTTTTACCATCTAGGTTTATTCCTCTAAAAGCGTTCAGTGGAGTATCAGTTTGTCCATTTCTTTTCAGTTTTCAACAAGAAACAAAGCTTGTCTGGAAAGGCAGTGTCCTCTGACCAAAAAATCAGCTAGTTTGCTAGGGATTATTCTTCCTTATCTCACTCCTGCCTGTGATGTTCCTCACTTGCAAATCCCAACAGAACTACAACTTTTTGATTTAGGCAGTTCTGTGATTCTTAAATTTTTAAAAACAGACACTTCCAGTGGACGGAGGTGCAAGGAAAGGCATCAGCTGTTACATGGAAAATCCCTACCTCTTTTACTGTACTTTTTTTTGCTTTGGAGTGTGACTGAGGCACAATTAAAAGTCTTAATCAAAACGATAAAAGCAAGAGTGTTTCCTCATTTTTGCGGAGAGTTGTCCATATGGGAGTCATTTAGCAGTTTGAGAGTACAAGGAGAAGACAGGTAGAAAAATTTGAAGTAAAGAAAATGGAAAGGAGTGATCTGGCAGTACCACCCCATTTCTTAATGACAGACTCACAGGTGATTAGGGTCAGTGTTGGAAGGTAACTTAAAGATCATTGAGCTCCCACCCCCCTGCCATGGGCAGGGAAGCTTCAACAAGACCAGGTTGCTCAAAGCTCCATCCAGCATGGTCTTGAACACCTCCAGGTATGGACAGTCTAGAACCTCTCTGGGCAACCCATTCAGGGCCCACCAGGGCCTCACCACCCTACAAGATTTTTTGCCAGATATCTTATCTAAATCAGCTCTCCTTCAGCTTAAGGTCATTCCCTCTCATCCTATCACTGCATGCCCTTGTAAAGCTCTCTCTCCAGGCTTCTTTTAAGGCCCTTTTAGGTACTGGAAGGTGCTATAAGGTCTGCCTAGAGTATTCTCTTCTCCAGCCGAACAACTCCAGCTCTCTCAGCCTGTCTTCACAGGTGAGGTGCTCCCGCCTCCTGATCATCTTAGTAGCCTTCTTCTGGACTTTTTCCAGCAGGTCCACGTTTCCTTCTTGTGCTGGGAGTCCCAGAGATGGATGCACTCCTCCATGTGGGGTCTACAAGAGCAGCGTGGAGGGGGAGAATCACCTCCCTCCACCTGAATATCTTTCCCTCCCTGAATATATTATCAATCCCTCCCTGAAGATCTTTCACGTCTTTAATTACCTTCATCATTTGGTGCTGATCAGTGTAAAATGGAAGTGTTACATTTCCACATAACTGACTTGATTAACCCAGCCTTCAGTGCTCCTCTGCTTTGTGTTAGATAGCTACTGACTGAATGCTGCAGCAGTCTGCTGGACCTTTAGTTATGTGTTTATCAAGGACTTCATTACCTGAATTGAAATTAGACCTAATTACTTAGTCATGGACTGAATTAATTTACAAGACAAATTGGTGCTGAAAATCCCATGATTCAGACAGTGTTTTATAATTATCAATTTAAGATTTATTTTAAAAATACATTGGCTAGAGAATAAAATAAATGTAATTCAATATTATGAAGTCCTGAACTCTTTTGGTTAAAATATAATTTTCTTTCTTTTGTCTTTGGCCAGTAAAACACCCATTTCTTTATTCACTTGGTGATGGTAGGAATCAGTGAGTTTAGAGGAAAGCAGTTGTGGCTTTTTGCCTAATTTTCCATACCTTGGACTATTAGCCTTAATATAGGCTATATTACATCACTCACCTGATGAGTATTCATGCTCATTCTTCAAAGATTTTTTTCCCCACAAGACTACTTTAGGTTTTTGAAGCAGCCTCCTCAACAACCAGCATGACATATCTTCCTCTGTCGCCTAACCTTCACAGAAGAAGAATAAAGGAGAGTTTGTGGAAATAAAGGAAAGATTTATGGACATAGTTGGCTTTATTTGCACATTATGACACTGGAAATTAATAAATAGAGGATTAATTAATAAATAAATAATGGAGGAGAGAGGTTTTTTCAGCTTCCTAAAACATGTTACCCTATTTTTTTCTTTTCTGGTAGAGTTGTTTTTAAACCAGTTGGGATACACAAAGAGAAAACCTGATACCCTCCAAGAGGTGCTTTATGGGTTTTTATCAATTTAGATGAGTTTTGTTGACTGGGCTTTGGAAAAAGGCAAGTTGTTCCCTATCTGGAGAAGTTCAGCTCTCCAAATGCAGGGGCTCTGGAATAGCTCTCTTGATTTACAACATACAGGGAAAAACCTGAACTGTAATGTCAGAAGTAAGCAAAATAAAAGCATGGCAAGTAGGATCATGGTAATGCCAGAATTCTTCCCCTGCTGCCCCAGTTTCTTTACTTGTAAAATAAATTTAGTCCTGGCATGAGTGAATGTAACACCCACTGCAGTCAATGGGACGTCTGCCATTTATACCCGGACTCTGCTGACAGTTTATGCTTCTTGTCATTTGCATTTGTCACCTGCAGTAGATTAAAAGAGGAGGAAAGGAAATGAAAGTAAAAGTGTGGGGGGAAGAAGGCAAAATGACAAGTATAATAAAAAGTTATAAAATTTGAGTAGACAAAAACATACAACTTTTTAGAGAACCAGAGAACTTGGGAAAACGCGAGAATGGGCTAGTTATAGTAATGATTTAAAAATGCATGCTCCTAAAGCAACTTCTGGCAGGACTCCATGAACTCTGCTTACCTGTGTGACTTTTTAATTACTAGTACTAAATCATCTTTCCATTTGCTAAACCCCGCTCAGTTTATGCTGGAGTGCTATAGTGCACAAGAATTTCCTGAGTAGCGTGATCAGATCTTATTTCCTCATTACACAAGCCTACACTCAGTTTGGCTGTAGTTCTTCATCACAGAGTGATTAAATTAAAAGAGAGGAAAGTAACCTGAAAAAAATAATTAGAATTTTAATTGAAAATTTGTCCCTTACCAGAAGAATGTAGGAGGTCTGTTATTTTCATTTTATTTCCATTACCAACAAATAAAAAACTGGTTTATTATTTTGAGGAAATATTATGCGTATCAAATTTTGGGCTTGGATGTGATTTTCCATTTTTGCCAGAAAATTGGAGTAGGGAATTCCTTAACCTTCAGCACTTTTTGCCACAAGAATTCTCATCTGCTCATAGTTTTGAAGTCCAATATAAAATCCCATTTAAAAAGTACACCATCAATACCAAAACTTGAGGAAATCTAAGACTTCTAAAATTTTAGTGGTATAGTACATATTCATAGCCAGGCCACAGCTTCACTTCTCAGGAAGGAATTCTGATAAGCAAAATGTGTTCTCATCTCAGCAAAAAAAATCACAAACATAGAATATCAGTTTGGACTGGAAAAGGAAGATTTCCTTCTTTGCTTTCCCATGGAAAAAGCCTTACCACAAACTGCTACTTGACTCTGAATTCCTAAAAGCAATGATCAGAACTTGTCCCTCCAACACCCAATACAAGTTTGCAGTTGTTGATTGCATAATTAGGAATTTCTAGAGGAAAAAAAATAAAGTACAGTGAAAGCAAGGATAGCTTTCTTGCCACTATGAACTCAAAGAGGGGCCACCCAAATATCTTTATTCCATTCCCACACTTCCAGCAGGGTCTGCCATGAGGCCAGGGCTGTCTGTGACCACTTACAGTTCCCTTGTACAGTTCATCTGGAATACTTCTTCAGTTAGCATATTCCTGCCATACAAGGAAAAAGACCCAAACAAACCAATATAAAAACACCCACCAGGGCCAAAACCAAAGAAAAAACAAGTTTACAAAGACAAAGTTTGCTGGATTTTGTTAGTATGCTAAGACCTGCATGTAATTTTCATAAGGGAAGAACAAATACAAAAGGCAGAAAATTTAGGTTTGTTTTTTATACCTGAAAATAAATCCAAAGAAGCTTGTTTCCTTTGTTTAATAGGTACATGCTATTTACGTCTGTCATGGCATATTGACACTGTGGCAAATTTAGATCAGTGTTGGCTTTGTATGAACTGGAGATTTGGATACTCCACCTCTCCTAGTTTAGTTTGCTTCACTTCACAACTGCCTTGAAAATATGGCATGAAAGTTTCATGCTAATGGCTGATCCCAAAGGAAAAAAACCCAAAACCTCTTTCTTCTTGCTCATTTATGATTTATCTTCTAAGTTCTGTTGTTTTACCAACTAGAAAATAATGTTCTACTTTGAGTTTCAGTAAAAGCACATAACACGTAGTTCATCCCATGATGTATTATTTTTGGACTGCTCCCAAGGAGAAGGAAGAAGAGTTAGTACAGTAGCAAAGCTATTTTTTCTTTCTGGATAAAAATAACAATATCTTTCCACTGCCACCGGGCTTATAAAAAAGTATTTTGCAAAAGAAAGCTTAGCCAAAATAACATACAAGAGAAAGCTTTACAATGATGGCATCTAATTAACTCCTAAACTTAAACAGAGCACAAGAATCTCCCACAGTCAATCATATTTCAGTAGAAATACATTTTGGTCCAGAAACGCACTCAGGACAACTTCATTCACTGAGAGGTTAAGAGGCATTTGGTTTTGTGACTTTGGGTTACTGATAAACTGAAGGTCCCAAGCATGTGTTACTTCATTTTTTAAAACCACCATGTTCAGCCAAGCTCCACGCTCTCCACCCAGGGTGGATCTCCCTGGGTGCAGTTGAGAGCACGCTATATAATACAGGATAATGCTATATTATTACAGTACTTACTATATACAGCCAGACAAATCAAATTACAAATGTATTTATCCATACCACATTTTCTAGTAAACCATGCAACCAATTCCTTATATGTCTGAAGTCTGAAGGAAAACAGTGTGAGAACTTTGTAGACAGCAGACAGAAACTTTGTACTGCATATGGAGCCAATTTTTTAAAGAACTCAGATCTTTTTAAGCCTGATTTTTTTCCACCTTTCCAAACCATTTCAGGTATGTCTGGTTGCCAGATGGATAGTAGAGATGAAACATAGGCATCCGTCTGGGGGAGGTTTTCTCATAGTTTTGTCAAAACAACAAATAATAAAACATCCAGATTCAAGAGGGTGTGCAACTGACTGCTCCTTCCAGACTTTCTCTGGAGTCTCTTAGAGACTACTAGGGCTGAAAAGAGAAAAATGAGTCTTGAGCTTCATTGCATAAGACATTAGACACATACAAGAAAGAAATTTGACTGGAGCATGCCTGGGAAGAAAAATGACAGAGAAGGGTGAGCCAGCACAGCACTCTGGCTGTTCTATGTTCCCAAAATGTATGCAGTCTTAGGGAATGTATATTTCAAGCACATTTTCCATTCCTGGACAAACATCTTTCCCAATAATGAACAGCAGCTAGACTTCTGGACAGGTAATGATCAAGGCTTATATTCATAACAACTTTTAACTTCCACAATCAGAATCTCATAGTCCCAGTCTGGGCCTTTTCACAGCACTTCATCAGCCTCGGCTGTTTCCATATGGATCTTCATTCCATCTTAGCAGGTACTTATTTGCAGGGCTCCCATATCTAACATAACAGTGTCCCATGCGCCAAGTGAAACACTGCAAGGACCAGAAACATCCCTTCATTGGATCTTCTTCTTAGATAGATTAATTACAATAAGTGGTGTTTGGGTCATTATTATTGGGTTCTAACTTTGCTTACTCTGGTCATTTTCAGAGTGGATGGATTGTTGTGGGCTCTTTCTTCTTCTTTTTTTTTCTCTTTTTTTTTTTTTTTTTTTTTTTCTTTCTTTTTTTTTTTTTTTTAATGTATCGTGGAGTGAAGTCAGTCTGTGTGAAGCTATCCTCTATTTTTGTCAAATTTCCAACCTGGTTTACTGTCTGTTTTGTTCCCCAGCTTTATATGTCATAGGATAACCTCAAATGGGTTAAAGGCTGGCCTTTCTGATGGAAACCTTAGATAGAAGCCATTAGCCTTTTTGTGTCTTAGCACCTTGGGCTTCAAAGTGATCTGTCAAGTTAATGAAGCAGTTTTCTCTTTTTGAAAATGAAGTAGGTAGTCCATCTTTAAACACTGCTTTTACAAATGTTTCTCCATTTGAGGTCCTTAAAACACTTCCTGCACTTTTGGTATCTATCAGCTACTCTCTATCATATTTCATACACTCTTACGCTTTTTGAAGGTTATCCAGTTACTTGTGACCGGTCCTCAAGAAGATTGCCTAAACTGAGTGAACTTGTGAAAATATCTGTGAAAACATCTGCTTTTTCTGTTTCCACTTCCTTAAGATCTCAGCAATATTTTCTTAGACAGAACACCATGTCAAATTTACGGTCTTAAAACATTCATAAGGGATTTTTTTGTTGTTGTCCCCACAGTTTTGAATCCCTCANGAACCTCTGAATTAATTCATGCTTTAAGACAAAAACCCGTTTGATCCAGAAAAAAAAAAAAAAAAAAAAACAAAAAACCCCAACAGAATTATGCAAACAATCATCATTCTTCCCTGCAAAATCAGATGCCAGATGGTTCTTGTCATGATTTTCTGCTTCTCTCATGCCAATCACTGTTTCGCTATTGTCATCCTTGAAAGTGATGGTGTCTCTTTACCAATTGTTTATTTTATTTTAAAATCATTTGAGTTATTTAAAAGTATCCTAAAGATACCCAAGTCCAGTTTGCACATCCTTTTTCATACCTTCTCTATTTTATTTTAGGATTTTTAATAATCTCCTCATTCACGTACACAAAGATCTTTCCACTTTTACTTCACCTCATCATTTGTGTTTGATTCATAATAATAATGGAATGTTGTTTTTCTGTTTTCATTTTCTATTAAAAAGCATTCAACAGAAAATAGCATTTACTAGTGCATGTGAAAGCAAAAGGGTCCTGATAATTCCATCAAGTTCACAAATGCTTTCACTGTTAAGGACCAGAAGAAACAATGCAATTATCATCTAATCTCACCTCCCATCTAACAAAGAACTAACTCACCTGTTTCTGAAAAGGCCCTGCTGTTTCCCTTTCCAATATATCATACCTTATAAAAAAAAAGAGATATTTCTCCATATAGATCAAGACAGATAACTTGATTTAAAAGAACAGAATGAACCATATGTCAAAGCACAATTTTCTTCAGAATTTGTTCACCTTCCCTTCCAAATTTACATTCAGTCTGTAGTCTGTGGATCATGCTAAGCTGCCTTCTGTGGAAATCAATATTCTGTTACTATCAGAAAATACTTCCCTGTGTAGCTCTTTGTAAATTACGATCATATTATTCCATAAGGCATTTTAGAAGAATCAGGCAGCTTCTTAGGAGCTTTAATATAAGTCTATCCACTGTATCCTGTGTAATGTCTCTGTATCTCTTGAGAAGGGTGGACACCAGAACAGTGTAGGACAGTTATGCCAAACCTCCATTTTGGCTCTGTTCCTGTTTCACTGTGGAGCTCTGGTCCCTCAGAGCTTGAAACTGAACACAGATTTGTTCATTCCTGTGGTGCAATCTGCAGGGAACCCCAAACTGCTGTCCTCAGGGAAGCTAGAATAATGCAAAGGGCATGTTTTTGTCCAGATAGAGCAGCTGGTAAGCAGCACAGCTGCACTGCTAAATTTCGCTTTTTCTAGTCAGGACAGTCCTCCACAACTGCCTGAGGAGAATGTCACACACTAAACCATCACACTGTGCTGCTGTTTGAGGAGAACAAAGCCTCTGCAACAGAGTCTCAAAGAAAAAGTCATCTGGGCTATAAAGGCTGAGCATCTGGGCTTTTCCTCATTTTGCAACAAATTCAAACTCTGAGAAAAAAATACAATAAAACTCTGCAGAGCTGGAAGTAACAGCATGAGATACGACAGAAATTATCATTGTAGTCAATATCTGTAGGGAAACCATCCCACACCCAGTATCCTGCTCCTCAAAAGACACCATGAAAACAACACCAGGAAAATAAGGTCCTGAAATGCACCTTCATACAGCTGCATTTGTATCTTTAGCCTATCACATAACCCTTGAATGGGTTAATATGACATCACCTCTGTCAAACTGGCACCAGATGCCCAAGGAACACACATTTATTGCACATCCACAGAAAGAATGGCTCGTTTGGCCTGATTTTACCTCCTGCCCTCCCGCTACCCCTTGTGTACACTTTCCCTTCACTCCTGCATTGGAATACCACCTTCAGCACCCAGTTCCAACACATGATAACAGCAAGCTGCAAAGACATTGCACTGAAACACAGCTTTCATGGTAAACACAAGCTATTTTCTCCCCTCTCTTCAGCCGTTATGCAAACTGACAGGACTTCTTTCTTCCTGTAATATACCACAGAGATTCCCAGAACAGTAAGGATGCCACTGTGATGCCAGCCTCTCTAATGTTTGGGACATTTACTGCTAGCAGGTGTGTTCTGAGCTACCTTCTGGGAATATAGTCTGCCACAGAATGAGCTTAGTCCAAGTGTCTTATATCAAACCCATGTAGCCTTGGGATACAGTCAAGCAACACTGAAGAATATTATGTTTTCCAAATATCACTGTGTGCTGTAGCACTTGCTAAATCAGTCTCCAGACATACCCCTGAGGAGTAAGACATTTTTTAGCACCTGCCAAGACTAACACCCGCTGGTCAGCCCCGTGGCTGCAGCAGATTGTTTGGCAGAAGACACAAGAGGCAGTCCTGGACAAGCTGCCCTGCAGTCGTTTACTCAAGAAAATAACAGGGATGGTATGAAAAGGGCAGCTCCACTGGGTGCTGCAGAGCAGGGACCTCTTTGCTGTTGCTATTAGAGTAGCTCCACTGCTTCCCTCCATCTGCCATCCTCCAGTGCTGCTATGACCTTCTCTCTGAGCCATCTGCCTTTTCAGGCTTTGGCACTGCTAAAATGCATATTGTGCATAGGAGCTCATGAGACAAAAACCTGTAAGGAAACAAATGTGCCCTTTGCAATTCCTTTTTGAACAGCTTTCAATTAATTTAATGTGTTGCTAAGCCTTTGGTAATAATATGATTGTGGTTAAATGACACCTCTTACAGCAGTCTCTAGTTAGGTGCCAGTGCTTGACTGTGACAGAGCATGGAAGTTTAAGTCATCATGCTGCAACTCCTTCACACTTTCCATTGCCAGGAAGTCATATGTCTTAAATTTTAAGCCAAACTTTAGCTCACATCTGGAATGGGCTAAAACAATAAGAGTTATTTTCAAGTGAGATGATCACCTAAGTTAATTGAGTTAAAAAATGAGCTTTTATTTTAAACCTGTTTTATACACTACTGTTCCAATCTAACTTGTAATAGCCTCATAAAAAAACTTTACAGAGATTAATTATCCATGCTGTGACCCTTAAATTTCCTTTTTATTTGATTCTATAGCTACTTTTCTGTAATGGCATCAAAGGCAAACATCAAGTTATCTATTTTGTACTTACATGGATGATATCCTTTTCCTGTCATACATAAGTGTGGAAGCTGAAAAGCTGCTGGCAGGGAAAAATCCAGCATTTTCCAAGTATTCTGTGAGAAAGTTGTTGGTTCTCACACGAACAAGCAAGATGGTTTTCTAAACATCATGCAAGGGTTGTTTGTATGTAAAGTTGTCAGGAAACTAAGTAGAAAATATTTTGAAAATAGGTGTTGTGAAGTCCAGCCAATTGCTTGGAGAGGTGGTTGGACCAAAGACCAATGATCTTTTGCCATACACCAATGCGAGGGTTAAATAAAGAAATCCCACCTGTAATTAAATAAATAATTCACTTTCTTTCAACCTTGTCTCCGACTTGGACCTTCGTTCTTCTTCGCCGTCCGTGTTGCAACAGCGACACATAAAGACACACCACGGCCCTCCTTTTCTCCAGGCTAAACACCCCCAGCTCAGCCGCCCTTCACAGGACTCATGCTCCAGAGCCTTCACCAGCTCACTGATCTTTTTTGGGAGTGCCACTGGACTTTACCTCGAAATGCTGATCTCATGGCTCTAATTTCAATTTGATTTTTACCAGAGTCACACTACCGTAAGTGCATTGGCTCTTCTGATTTTGGCCCTATCTGACCATATGCACATTGAAAGAAAAATACTGTTTCAAATTCCTGTTTGCTTTCACTCAGCCCATCTTACCTCAGCAGACAACAATTTTATCACCGTTAATAATGCAAATCCAATACACACAGGAATAAACAATTGGTATGTTATTCTGCTTCATGTATTATTGAAACAATTGTCAGTCAAATTTCTCATTACAGGTTGTTTATCGTAAGCAGTGTAGATAATAAGAAGCTTATGTTTTTGTTCCATTTCCTCAAGTGGACTTCGTAGTTCTGGTAGTAGGAAAAGTATTAAATATTAAATTGGGAATTCAACACAAGTTATAAACTCAATCCTTGACTTTTGTGTTGTTTTCAAAACACAAAATGGACCTAAATGTATCATCATGATGATTTATTGGTGTTTTACATGCTCCTTTCATGCAGATCTCTAGTTATATAAAGACAGAGTACTTAATTATTAGAATATATTTGTATATTTATGTATTTGCATTCATTTGATTTGAGATGAATGTCAGAACAAAGCCAGCTGAAATTCATAGGTTTTTTTTCTCTAGATTTACTTCTCACCTGAGAATCAATGTAGCTGTTCTACAGTAAGACATAAACTTAGGTGCAATAATGTATAAAAATAATATAAATTTACAAAGTTAATAAAAATTAGAGACTTTGCATCTCTACAAAAAAGTAAAGTCAGGCAAAGTTCAAACAGCCTCTCTCCTTCTCACCTTTCTTCCTACTTTTGTATTTCATTCTTTGGCCCAAGCCTGGAAAACCTTTAGACTGCATTCATGTTCTACATTTTCAGCAAATATAAAGCTGTCAAGCTCTTGATTTTTTGATCCTGTCAAAAAGCATTTTATGAGGCTTCAGGGCAGGTGTATTTCTTGTCATGGCTTCTATAAAAGAAACTATGGTTTTTAGGATAGGTTAAGGGGCTGATTTCCCCAGTCCAGCAAATGACTTCACATTTATACCTGTTTTAAGCTAGTGTGAAGTGGGTGTGAAATGTCATGAGTAATCAACAACTCCTGTGGGAGACTCTTGGGCTAAAAATCAGAAGACATAAAACAACACTGATGGCTGGTTCTGTCACTCCATCAACCAGAAGTATCAGGCATCATCCTGCCTCTAAGACGTAACAGATTTTTTCCCTGTTCAAATAAAGCAGCAGTCACTCCATAACCTGGCTGCACAAAACCAAAACCATCCTCTGATATGGGATGACTTTCATCTGCTTTTGCCCAAGAATGTCTTGGTGCCATGTAGTATTTGAAGGTGTCCATTTTTGTGAACTAGGAGAAAAAGATTTTCAGATAAACAAAACCTTTTCACTTGTTTATATATTTTTCCTCTTAATTGTAATGCAGACACCTGAAGTAAGTAAGAAATTTTTAAATTAAAGTCTTTAGCCTCACCCTCTGCTTGTGCTATCTGATCTATGGCCAGGTCCTGCTCAAGTTGTTGCAGAGATGCTTTCAGTTAAATCCTCAGACTAAAGATTTCATGCTGTTGTTTGAAGTGGCTGATATTATTATAACTGCTAAGTGACTTCCAATAAGTGCAGTAAGTATACATTATGGAGAGAGGTTTTTTCATTTTGTTGTTTGGGTTTCTTTTTTCACAAAACCTGTTGTCACATCTAAAATAAAAGAAACTTTTAAAAACTGCCCATAAGGTTAAAAAATGGCATATTCAAGGGGACAAGACTACCCTGTTTGCCATCCTTCTTCAAAATATCTAATGATATGGGACATTACTACTAAGCACAATGAGGAAAAAAATTAACTTCAGTTAGTTCTTTAAAAAAATGTCCTAATTGAGTAAGAGGGTCTAATGCAGAAGAATCACCATATACTTTTTTTTTCTCTATTTCACTGTTTCACACATGCTGTGCATTGTCAGAAAGAGGACACTGGGCCCTTCAGTCCTAATTTTTGGAGGTACTCTTGTGTTTTTATGTTTCATTCTAAATTTTTAATCAAACTTTCAATTTCGTTCTTACTTACTGTATCCTCTTACTACATAATCTGGCAAACAACCATTTCCAATACACAGTGCCCCTATATTTGACCCCACTTACAGTTGAATAAATTTAATTATTTTATTATAAATAAAATTTAATTAAATTTTAATTTAAAGTTGAATAAATCTGAAGATATGAACCCAGTTCACAGGAATAGACATCAGAAGATAAATGGGTTTTGCTGCTGCTTTTGATCTAGCTATGATCTAACTTTCTGACTGAACCTCGTTTCAGTATAAAGTATCACTTGTTCAGCACGTTCAAACAGCAGTGTGGTGCCTGAAGAGCCATGGAGAGAAGCCACGTGTTGGTTAGAGGAAGGCTACTGGTACAGGGCAGGAGGGCAAATGATTATAATGCTTAATTAGTGTATACTGACACTGCGTTGGAAAAGGAGGAACACGCTCTTGTCTCCAAACAAAATTGCAAGCATTAGCATACATTACAATTGCCAGAGACTGTGCTTAGAAAACAAAGGTTACATGCTACCAACAGATGTGAATAGAAAAATCAGTATTTCAGCTTAAACCTCTTTTGGGGGGTCAGGTGGATGTTTCTGGCATCAGTGGGCGCTGGTGAAGAGATGCCCCACAGCAAGCCCCAGAGGCTGCCTAGCACAGCCCAAGGTGCCCAGGGCTCCCTCCCAAACTGCTCAGGATGGTGCAGGCAGAGCATACAGGGCTTATAGAGCACACACACGGAGTGCTGGGCTTCCTGCTGCTCTTGCACAGACAGTTCTGCTGCTGCTGCAAAGTGCCGTAGCTCTGGGTTAGTGCAGGCAGGTGACAGGCAGCCTGATCACCACCTCACTTTTATACAGAGTGAGTTCCCCACTTTCTTCGAGCTTACTAGAATATGGCTGCACACAGTTATAGGAATGGCTAAGAACAGACTGTGCCCTAAGGCGTTACTGATGATCAGAGGAGAAATACATCTCCACAGGATCATCCAGTTAATCTTAAAATAGGGAGAGTTAGTCACCCTGGAAAAGCTGTTTTCATTCAGCATGCCATTAGACACTCTGCTGAAGTTCTGCCATTTACAGGAGGCCATGACCCATTTCCAGCTAAAACTGGAATAAAATAAACCCTACTAACAAGATTTTACTGTAAAGCAAAATGCAAACAACCTATATGTCTTTGTTTCCAGATTTTTTTACACTGCTCATCTATCTATAAAGTAGCTTCTTCAGTTATTTTTTGTTTCCCTTCAGCAGCTAAAACGCAATGTGTCCTCTAGAAAATTCTCTTTCTATTTAAAACTGCAGTGCACTTTTATCATATGTTCTGAGAAATTATTAAGTCAATAATGTTTTCTTTGCTACCTTCACTTAATTTCATATAAATCAAAATGCTATAGTCAAAGAGGCTGTTTTATATCATTAGTTATTAATTACCCCATTACATGTTGTGCAAAAACATTGTTTAATATGTCTGCATTGAGTTATTTAAATGGATGTTCAACATGCATAGTATAATCTACTAGAACTTTCACATGTAAAATCATTCTTACTCATGTGGGAACAAAAACTTTAGAAGACAGTATCTTTAAATGTGTGTAGCACTGATTCAGAGGTTTGTTGCACACATTTTATAGCTGATAATCAACGGGTTGTTTAGCTTGAGGACTCATGAAAATATGCAGGTGAAGCAATTTTACCAGACATAAAAATTCAACAGTCATTTTATTAGAGCCAACTCAATTCTATAATTAAGGTAAGGTGAGATGCTGGATTAGTACTGTGAACATACATCAGTGTTCAACATCAGAAGAGGTTGGTTTATGTCTTTTGCAAATATT
Source organism: Oreocharis arfaki (assembly GCA_013398015.1). NCBI lineage: Eukaryota > Metazoa > Chordata > Aves > Passeriformes > Paramythiidae > Oreocharis > Oreocharis arfaki. The sequence continues at coordinate 483,084 of VZRR01005243.1, forward strand.
AAACATCCTTGTGTCAAATAAGAATTTGTTACATTTACTACATCCTGGCTTTAGGAACTTTTCATGTCTACTTACATTTTCTCTGCCCCTTTTTTCCTATTATTATCAGGTGAACTGAACTGTATGGAGCTCCCTGAATAAAAACAGCTAAAACAAACAAAAGCTGATAAGAGCCCATAAAGGTTATTTCATGGAAAATTTTCATCTATTTAAAAATACTGAGATCCTTTTCATAGCTGAATAACACTCGGAAATATAACCAGTTGCTAATCACCCCTTTGAATGGGGGACTCTTACTGAAGGAAAAGGCAGAGAAAAGGAAAACATTTCTTCTGCTGTGTTTGGCATTCCTCGGACCAGGCCATGTTTTCATTTAGGGGTGGACATTTTTTCTTCATGAAGGTAAGCCCACGGGAAACAGAAGCTCCAAAACATGAATTCTGAAGTGAAAGAGAGAAACAACCTTTATTATGGTAACTTATTTATTTTGTTGCTGTTAAATACCACTACGCTGGGTAGAAGACAGTGCAGGAGAATGACCTTGCTGTTATCTGCCAAGGCAGCTTGCTTTCAGATCCAAAATTGCAGAGAACTGAACTAATCTCTACCACAGAAACCGTCTATCACGAAAACACTTTTTTTTTTGCAATAGCTTGTGACAAAGTAATATGATATGGTGGTAACAGTTCACGAACAAGAGAAAAGTCCCTCCTGATTACAGAACTATAAGGCAAAGGAAGAAATCTTACAAGACTCAGGCAAAGCTGAAGACAATACATGACTGAAAACAGTTCAAAGTCACTGAAATGGATGCAGATGCTTTTTCACTAGCCTTATTCTAAAAACCTTATTTTCTCACTCACAGTTTAATCTTAGTATTGGTTTTATTTCAGCAAACACTGGTTAGGACCTTCTGTCTTAGGTTGAATAAGTTCGGGACACCATCCAAAATCCAATGGAGCTCAACTAGATCTGAAAGGTCAGTTTAAAAACAGAGGGCATAAAGATGTGGGTGACTGAAACTAAAGCCAGACAGCCTGCAAGACAGGGATGAGCTGGGCTGGTTGCCTGCTTCTCTCCTTTGGCCCCTTAAGGGAGCAGGGTCTAACACAACTGGCAGGTGGATGGCCTGAGGCACTCATTGCCCAAACCAAGTTCTGGGTGCTAAATCAGACACCTCCAGATACTTTGCATCTGGCCTACTTTTTGGCAGCTCTACCAAACCAGTTCTTTCCCTCATTTGTCACATGGCAAGATTTTTATGTGACTTCAGTTCCAATTCAAACAGGAACAAGTTTCAAAGTTCAGACTCGTACATTGTCAAACTCCCAGGGACAGATGAACGAGCCAAAAAATGATCAAAAAAAGTGTAAGATATTGAAAACAGCATGAGACCCAGACTGTTTTGTAAGTGATCCCGTGTGGTTAAGTATATCACATACATGTTCCTATGCTGAAAGGAAATTTCTACTTTGAAGAAAATTTTGCAGCAATGCTTTTTCAGGATGTGGATGTGATAAAACTACTTTATTTTAACACTTCTCATCCAGCTCAGGAGACCTGCTTTTCATTGCAAACTATTTCTTTAACTTTGAAAGTAATTTTTCTCTTTCATTTGCAGTACAGAAGAGCAGTTCTGTGGTCTTCCTGAACTGTATGAATGAGTTGAGTCATTTCTGACTCTGATGAAGTATGAAGGTAATACGTGAAGAAGCAGCATACTGAATAGAAATTCATCCTTGCTATGCATGATTCATGAAGATTCTCTTCTAGAATAAAAATATGAAGCTACTTTAAAGCCTCTATTTAATACTAGAGTAAGTTTAAATATTTTTAAAGGCATCTTTTGTCTTTTCTTTCAGTATTAGTAGTCAAGCTATTCATTCTTCCTCTTATAAAAGTTATTACATGTCATTATCGATTAAGCACAATGTTTTTATTTCTCTCCAGTGTTCCTAAAGAAAGTATAATCCAAACCTAAAGAAAATCAGTTCTTTTCTTCCCAGCAGAAAGTGTATAGCAACACAAAATGACACTTATATGTGGGTCATCAGTGAAGTAATTTTCAACAAATTATTTTCCTGCCAGATAACATAAAACTTACACCCAGAAAAAAATTAACACAAGATCCAAAGACTTTCAGTTCCTGTATTTTTTGACATAATATCCAAAAACATTTTAAGACAATCTCAGATGTCAGTGCAAATAAACACTGGTCTGTCAATTTGAGCCTTTTCCACTCCCTCTCCTCGCCATGCTGATTAATTAAAAAAATCCAACAAAAATATTTGCAGCTGGCAGTTGCAAAGTAATGAGGACCATTTAAAAATGTGATCAGACTTTATGTTTCCAGACACAGAGCAGTCACCAGCATGTTTCCTTACACAGACAACATGAAGATTAATATTAGGACAAAATAAATAGACCAGAACAAGTAGTTTTCCAGCTCCCTGCAACGACTGAAAGTGGGGATTAAAACAACCACTTGAGATGTTCTGGCTGTAAGAAGGGGTGTCCCTGATCTCAGGCACCCTTAGCAAGCTCTTTTCCATGCAAAAAACCTATCCATTCTGCTGGTCCTCAATACTCATGTTAACCACTTACTATTTGAATTCATGATCCAGAAGACGCACTCTGGAAGTCACCTTTTTTAGGGCTAACTGTTGCAACAGACCCCTGCTCCAAATATGCCCAGTAACAAATATCAGTAGGATTCTCCTATCAAATAAACCCTTTGTCACACAGGTATTTCTGAATAAGTTGTTCATCCTATATTGGTAGCAAACATCTGGTTAAACCCATTCCAAATCTGAAAAGAAGGCTCGAGCAACAAAAGTGAGGAAAGCCCTGCTGTGAGCCAGTGCAATATGTAAAGCATTGCTGCTTAACAAAGGCTTCCCTGCAGCACAGAGAGCTGGAAAACCCCATGAGTTATGTCACATTAGGCTCAACCTTCTGCCAGGTCACTAAAATTCCATGCCTTTTGTGACAAGGGTGCTAGTATAACTGGGGCAAGCATGTTACTACCCAGAGTACAGTGGGTGACATCAGGTCAGAAATATTCTTCGTCTTGGTACCCTGACCCAAAAATAATTAAGCATTCAGTTTCTGGCAGAAATAAGTCTCTATAGCCTTGGGGGTTCAGTCTCTGTCTAGGTCAGCCCCTGCTGGGGCAGCCCTGGACTCTTCTGCGAGGCAGAGCCGGCAACACGCGGTGATGACAGCAGGAGGGAGTGAGCTTTAGTCTGGGAGACAGCCCTGGTAAGCCTGACATTAACATTCACATCAAATGGCAGTGGGCAAGGCAGTCTTCATCTGAGATAATAGGCTTTTTCCAGTGATTGCTCCTTGTCACTTAGGAACACATCAATCCTGGAGTTTGCTACCACAGGCTGTCATGTCATATATTCCCTTCCCTGGGCTCTATTTTGTAAGAAATAGTTAATGTCTACTTCTCCTACCAGCAGGCTGCTCCAGAATCTCACCATGATGGTGAGAAAATTGCTTCTGTCTTCCACTTTCAATTTATTCATGATTAGTTTATAACCATTTCCTCCTGAGCCAATATTGTCCTTTAGCTTAACCAGCTCTTTTCCCTTCCTGATGTTTATCCTCCTAATGTATTTACACAGGACAGACATATTTCCTTTGCTGAACAAGGCAAGCTTTGGCAGTTCCCCTCATGGGATTAACCAAATCACTTGTCCTCCCACCCAGCACTCAACTTTCTCAAAGACGTGTATTTGCTGTTCTGTATCTGCAGTTCTTCAGGCAGGTAGTTCCGTCCCTGTCTTGGTAGAGTTATTGCAGTCTGGAAACTAGATGACATTCATCTTCTCGATGATCTTGATTCAATCTTCTTTTATTTCTCCTAAAATACAGGTATTCTACTGTGGGGATGAATTAGTTCGGGAAATGAGTGCATGGTACAGAGCCCTGGAGCCCAGAAGCTCATGTCCGTATGTGTGGTACCCCAGGAAAAGCAGAAATCCAGAATCTTTGGATATTAATTTAGTTGCCTTTAAGTTCCCTTATTCCTCCTAATACTCTTTAACTTTATGTGTAGCCTGTAGTATGTGAATATCTCACCAGTGTGACAAAAAGAATAAATAAGAATTGGTCTTTTTATCTGGTGAAGAAATGTAGTCACATTTTGAATGCATTTTCACCCTTCTTCATACATATTTCCCTTTGTTTTCTCCCCACATACACTGAGGCTTCAAATTCAGCCTCCTGCTTTCAAACCTAAAAACACCTTTATTTACTGGGTTTCTGGATTCTGTCTGAATTGAGCCAGCAGAGTTCAATGAATGGAGTAATTTTCAACTGAATGAAAACCCATGATGTGCTATGGTTGTAACTTATTGTCTCAGGACTTTTGAAGATCAGTGTTTCCATCAGAAAATCCAGAGCTGCTAGGACTGACACGTGACTTGGGGAGAGAGTCAGCACACACCTGGGGTCAGAGTGAACCAAGCTGCTTAAAGTTTCCACAAGCAGGAGAGAGGGCTCTTCCCCCTTGCAATTCCCTGCTGAGAGCTGGCACATGTAGGCACAGCCTCTGCTTGTGCTGGCCCCAAAGCAGCCCAGAAGGGACTCTGTGAATCTGCTTCTCCCACTCCCAATCACAGTACATGGGACCTACCAGGATTTCAGCAACAAATTGGGTTATTCTGTCTGGTTTGGCAAAACAGTGAGGACATAGTGGGAGAGACTACTCCTGCTCTTGCTATCTAGACTTCTTTCCAGGTCTGCCCTGGAAAGTTTTGTTGCCAGTCACGGAAGCAGCCGTGCTTTGCCTGCGTTGTTTGGCATTCACCTTTGCCACAGGTTTGCTGCCACTGTTTGTCCAAAGGAAAGGTAAAGCAATGTTAACATCCTGTCTGAAAGAATAAAAATAGGGAATTAAATGTCTGGGTTTGTTGAGAGATGCTTCAGAAAGCATTTGCCCGTTACTAGTGATGCTTCACCAGAACTCCTTTATAATCTCCACAGCCAAAGCATTTCAGTGTCAGAAGTAGGACCCAGAGAAGTGCCAAACTGAGGCACATCTTCCTTCTTTCCTGCTCACTGTGGTTACAGGAACTTCAGGCCCTTCATTAGCTGTTTAATTGTCCTGCAAAGGTCTTGAGTCAATATTTTTATTTCCTGATTTTACCTGCCAGTGGTGAACAACCTGCTCCCCTTTTCAGAACATCTAGCTAAATTTAACAGGCAAGACAAGGAGGAGCACTCCCATGCCTACTGGATTGGAAAATTGTAAGTATATTTAACAATTTTAGGTATGCATGAAGAGCTTGAAAACAACCACTTTGTTCTGAATAGGACTACTGTCCTGGAGAGAAATTTTAGGTTGTGAAGCAAAAGGGTTTGGATTATATGGAAAATCTGTAAAGACAAGAATGCTGCAGCACCATGGATAGACTAAAAGACTATTTAGGTATTAAAATGAATATCTGGAGGGTATCCTATACTTTGAAGATTCTATAGTGTGAAATAAAATTGGTTCTTAGCTGCTGGCCAATGACAGCTCGAGGTAAGTGAGGGGTTTTTTTAACTCTTTCATTCTCATCCATATAACTTGCAAAAAGTTGATCTGAACTAGTGACTCATCCAAAAAACCCTTATTCATTTCAAAAGTCCCATCAACTCCCATGAGGATGAAGAGATCTCCATTTAGGATGATCATTCCTCAAAATTTCATAATACAAAAAATACAGTGTAGCAGAGACATATTATAACTATCATGCACTCCATGTGATGTTCAGGAAATATTCACCTGTTTGCATTTAGACTTTCTGACAGGATCTATGAAAGGCAAAGCTAAAATAATGCTGGCATCCTGTCTGCAGCAATACATTGTAGGTAGAGTGTTAGTTTCACTTGATGCAAAACCAAAACAAACTGCAAAACTTTTCCTTTAACCTCATAGCCCAAAAATTAAGGGGAGGATGCACCTCAAGGATTTTTGGGGGAGGCATGTTGGAACTGTTATTGGTGCAGAATGGGAAAGAAAAAATGCTGGAATGTCCTGATTCAACACTCCTATAAAAAAAATTTGTACATTTTTTTCCTTTTTTTTTTTTTTTTGCTGGAAACTGAACCTTTTAGAAAGCAGTGCTGCAGAAAACAGCTGGATTTATACTCAAAGAAAAGAAGAAAAGGTGATTTACTGTATCTTTGTTTTGGAGGGTTTAGAGGAATTCAACGGGCAAGCTCTGTGATTCCATAAGGAGAAGCCAGTCTGACCAATTCTGAATTAAACCCAACAAAAAATGGGGGCTGTCCATCTTAGTACGACAGCCATTGTATAAAAATATGTGTGAGACAGGTTTCCTTTCATGTACGTCCAATTCTGGCAATCCAAATTTTTTTATTATTGTTATTTCAAAAATCCCAGCTGCACAGTGATTTTAGGAAAAGGGGAACAGAGACAGCAGGAACAGGTAAGGCTGAATCCTTCACCCTTTTAAATCTTGTCCGTGGCGTGTCAGCACCTCCTCGCTGTACTGCTACATGGATTTATATTTTCTAGAACTGCTGGAAGCCCCTTTGCATAATCTAAGTAAGACAGAAGGGATTCTGTTCACCCTCAAATATGCCAGTAGTAGACAAATTCTGGAGCTTGGATGTTCGGATATGCAATTGTGCTCTAAGGAACTGAGCCTTGCACTGGATCGGGGTACAAATACTGCATGAGGAGTGCTTGTCTGACTTCTGTTTGCCACTGAGCCAAAAAAAACACTATCAGAAAATTACAAAACTGATGAACATGCTCCTATTTTTTTACATATAAGAGGAAAGCTGCCTTACCCAGCCACATCTGTTTCTTTGATTTAACTCCATGCTCATTCCTGTTAGCAGTGGATGAGTGGTTTGGCAAGTGCATTGCAGCCCACTTCACTGAAGAGAAGGGTTTCCTGGTGAAATAAACCTCTTTATGCAACTTTGATATTAAGATATTTAGTAAATTACTTTAAAAATCTCTCCTCCTCTTCAGTGTCTGTATTCTGGGATGGAGCACAAACCTTACATTTAAGAACCTGGTTTTTTCACAAATTAATTGAAGAGGAGACATCTCTCTCCAGTCACCCTAGATGCACTCACAGCAGGACTGTGACTATTCATAAGGCGCTTGCAGAGGAGTAGCAGATATATCCTGCTGGTTTGTAATGTAATTCCAGTGCAAGAGGTAAGGCTGCAATGTAACCCAATTCATTAATCTCCAAACTGTGAAACCTCACAAGCTGCAAGAGAATTAAAGATTCTGGAGAAGCAGAGAGAGAATTAGAGTTTCAGAACAAGAGACTATTAACTTGGAGCAGAAAACCATAGCTAAAAGTAGAATAACTGTACACGGGGTTCAGTTACGGGTTTTAAGGCAAAATTAAACAGATCATAAGAGCAGTTTATAAACTTTGCCTTTATCCAGTGCTCATGACCTGGGTATGTTAGTCAGTCAGCTAATGGCTAAAGGTATGCAGCATCTTTCATAACATTTTGATGCTAAATTGATTGTCACCAGAAAACATCTAAAGTGCAAATTGCTGTCTGCATCTGAAATTTTAACAACACACGCTTTGGAGAGTCTATTTGAACACAGGCTTCATTTTCAAGAATATACTCAGAGCATCAAGCACAGGGCAGCAGGAGGATTAAAACAGAAGTGACTGTGATCAGTCTCTCAGCAAATATTCAGCCCAACCCTGTCCCCAAGAGCCAGCAGCCAGGACCCACTGCACTATGCTGAGCCACCAGAACTGCACTGGACTGTGAGAAAATAAAGAATGCAAAGATAGGGCAGGCAATCATCATAAATTCACACTGATACAGGTTGAGGAGAGAACCACCCTGTCTGTGCACAATTAGTGAACACCAGTGGGAATGCAGTTTTGGAAGCAGAAACAGGGAATCCCACAAATAGACCTATAAATATGATGTGGGTCAGGGAACTGGTTTATACACACTTTATGGCTTGAGGTGTCACCCAGTCAGAAAGCAAAACCAAATGGCAAATATCAGGCCCCTGAGATTGAGTAATTTAAGACTTGTGAAGGATTGAAATCTTCAAAATGGGATTTAAGCAGAATTTGAATGATGTGCAGGCCTTGAACAAGAGCTCTGCATAAGTTAAACTTCTTATGTTCCCCAAAAGCTAACACTAATACCCGAAAGCCAACACCTGTGGAACAATCAGTGGCAAATGAAAACTTCATTAGGTAGAGAAATAGCTAGATACATAGGTAGATAAACAGAAAGGAACAGCCAAATAAACACTGGAGCAGATAACATCAAAACTCGAGCTTGAAACATCCTTTCCTGGGATGCATATCCACTCCTTAGTCATCCTTTCTTTTTATTCCCTAAATATTAAATATTCTTCTATCCCCTTCTTATCTACAGCACTCACTGCAGCCAAAATATAGGGCACCAGACTTCCAGCATTACATAGCCCTTCAAATTTCCTTTTCTCTTGAATCCAAGGTGTTCCATCTTCCCCTCTGTTCTGCCACCAAGGATCTAACCCTAGCATCCCTCTGCTCTTTTGTCTTGAGTCCAGTGTTTTTTCCTTTCCTTAGAAAGTGCTTTCTCCCTATGGCAACTCATCCTCTTTGCCTGCTTTGCAGTTCATTTAAAACACCCTTCCTTTTATTCAAATGCTTTCTTTGCCTTCAAATTTCTCTTTAAACTCAGGAATGCTGCCTCTCTCCTGCTCCTCACTGGTGATTATCTGAAGCACACTTACAGTATAAGCTTTCTGGGACAGCAAATTTGCTTATCTGTGTAATTTATGGGCAGCATGTAGATATACACAGCAGGACAAATAAATAATGTAGAAAAATAGGTTCAGTGGAAAGTCTTACCTTTTCTTCTGTTTTTGTAAACCAAAGGGTACTTTGAGTCTTCAGTATGCTGCTACTCTCTACTCTCTTTTTGGTTTATATTATCCAAGCGCACTACTGAAAATGAAGAAAGTTGAGATAAGCCTTAAAAAAGGAAAAATTTTACTTTAATGTATCATTTCATCGAGACATTGTAGGAACTAGCACCCTGTTCCAAGCAACCTCATCTTCATAGTCTAACAACTTACTCTGCAAATTCTCTTATTTTTCAAGCTAATATTAGAATCATATTTTTCCAAGTACCCACCCACTGATACTCCTCTCCTTGGCATAATGAGATCACTTTCTTTTTCTTTCCTAATATAAAAAAATATTGACAGCCAGACCCTAGGTCTCTCTGGTTGTCAAGGGATTTGGAAGGCTCTCAGCGAGGATGTTCTGAAAATCTAATTTTCAGTAATGAATTGATGCTAGCAACTTCTTCTAGGATTCTGTACCATTAAAAATTGCATGGACTCTAGTTTTCTTGAACATAGCAGGAATCAAAAAGGAGAAGGTAATCACTAATTACAGTTACTGGTCTCCCTCCAACTTGCATGTTGCTCTGATTGTTTTCTTTCTCACAGAGATACGAGGTTTTGCTCTGATTGTTTTCTTTCTCACAGAGATGCCAGGTTTTCTGGTTGCTTCCAACTCTCTATTTCTGTTTTCTGCCTGCCTGTGTTGTTAACACATGCACACATTATTTTTCACTTCCTGAAAGAGGAGATATTTAGATTAAATATTAGGCAGAAATTCTTTGTTGTGAGGGTTGTGAGGCGCTGGAAGAGGTGGCCCAGAGAAACTGTGGATGCCCCATTCCTGTGGGTATTCAAGGCCAGGTTGGATGGGGCTTTGAGCAACCCAGACTAGTAAAAGGTGTCCCTGCCCATGGCAGGGGTCTTGGAACCAGATGATCTTTAAGGTCCCTTCCAACCCAATCCATTTTATAATTTCGTGACTCTGTGACTCTCCAGCTGTGCTCCTTGGTGTCCTATGCTCATTTTCACCTTTGCCTAGAGACATGGCTGATGCCTGAGTGAGCAGAGCAGCTCACCAGGCAGCAGTCTGTATTTCCAGAGCTGGCAATGACTCATGCGTGAAGCTGGCTGACACCCATGCTGTCTGTATGTATGCAACCATGGGTCGTTACACAGCAATAAACTACAATATCTTGTTCAAAACCTGTCTCATTTTATCTGGATCCCCCCTGACTTTGCTGGCACTGATCCATGGCTGGTATTTACTGACCTTTTAGAGGAGCACTCTTGGCTGTAGGAATAAAAATAGTTTCTTGTGGAGGTTGTGCACAGACAGTGAAGTTGTAGGGTGCGTACTCGGCCCCATGCCTCAGGCCCAGCTGTAGGCCTTGGACCAGGACCAGAAGGACCATCCAGCACTTTTCCTGCTGGAGCTGTTGCCTTTTTTTGAGTGATCAGCCCACTTGAACATCTGTGTGCTGATAATACACCTTCTGGTCCCACACGGCAATGTGCAATGTCTGCTCAGCTTTTAAGGGATAGTGCTTTCAAGCCGTGCCTGTGCTATGGGGCAGAGGCAGTCCTGCAGTATTCCCTGCGGTCCTGTCCCAAAACCTCCCACTGGGCATGTCCGTAGGGCCACAGTGCTCCCCCCCATCCCTGGGGATGCAGTGGGGCACACCAGAGGAAGCTGCTCATGGTACTGACAGATCTACACCAAGCCCAGGTTGCCTGAGTAGATGCACAAAGTGGCCCTGTGCACACACAGCTTCCCAGAATCTCCCAGGGGCCTTTGAAGACACATTGTTGGCCGCAATAAAGGCAAGGTAAAAGACATTTGCTGAGCCACTAGGCTGTTACAGTGTTTGTTGGGCAGAATAATTTAGAAGCCAATTAGCAAAAATCCCATAGCAAGGGATAATGTGATCTTCCAAACCCTGAAGCTTGGAGGTTTTCATCCCTCAGGTTAGGAAAGTTTCGTTGCACTCACAGAAAGAAAGCTTTGGCTGCACTGGGCGTCTTGCACAAGTTGGCTCAGATGAAAAGTTGAGGGACCTCAACTCAGTCAATGTATTTGGATCATTGTTATTTCTCTTTTAGTGGATTGCAGTGTGCTGTTTATGTACTCCAGTTTTCAAAGAAAGCATTTTTCAAGTACTAGCAAGACTTCTACCTGGACATGGCAGGCCTGAATATCTCAGGGCTCACCAGTAGTCTCTGCAGAGGCACAGGGGCACTACTCAGACACTGGCCAGGACACATGCCGAGCCAGATTTAACTAAAACAAAACAAAGCAAGCCCCGTGCTTTTATGTAAGAACACAGCTACTACCTTGGTAGTTTATGATGGACAGTCTATCTCAGAGAATGAGTTGCAGTGTCTGGGCCACATTTTCTGGTTTGTGCTGAAAAGCCAGGCTAACAGGGGATTAGCAGGAAGATAGTTCCAGGATGGATTATCCCTGTGTGTGATGGTTGAGAAATTTCGGTGCTAGCGACACGTACTGACACCACGTTTGGAAGCCTGCCTCTGGCAGTGTGCTCCTAGGGCTAGCACAGTTGTATCCTCCCAGGCCTGAAAACACTTGCATAGTATTTTTTCCCAGGCATCAAAGCCTTTTCTGACCTGCTTGTGTCCTTGCAGTCTCAGCAAAACTCCGCAAACTGTCTTAGTTTCAGAAGCTGGTTTTCCCTCTTGAAAACCCATAACAGCTTCAAGAGACACTTCAACACTATTTCTGTAAGATTTGGCTGGTTCATAGTACCCCCTCTCCATGACACTTCTCAGGAGCATTGGCCTTATAGTGTCTGACAGACGAGCAGATAGATAGCAAGAATAAACACAGATAGAGATAATTGTTTGAGACATTTAAGACATGTGTGGTATTTAATTTGTTCATACCATGGAACATGACAAAATAAATTAGTAGCAGAAGAAAATACTACCTAGTGTCATTACAGGGTAAATGTTTTTGTGTGTTTAATCAAAGCCCTTCCAGACAGATATATGAGTAGAAGGGAATATCCATTTGAGCTGTGCACTTAATTCTCTGTATTCAGTATACCAGTAAATTGGATGCATTTCTTTAAATTCTTCTAACACTTTTATGAAAGCAACAGTTTCTGTAGATTTCTCTCCTCTTTTAAAGAACATGGTACTTGCTTTTGGCACATTGCTGATGCTTAATTTATTTTTTCTCTTCAGGGATACAAAATGCATTAATGCTTCTGCAATGATCAGGATAATGCCAAGAGAGAAGAACCTAGCGCTTGTATTCCTTTGTCAGTTAAATACTGCACTACAAAAAGGAGACGGTGAATTATAGAAAGAAGCCAATACTATAACCACAGAATTCTGGTATTTATTCCTACATCAAGAGACCTATATGCAGTAACTGAAATTCCTCTTTCTTGATTCGAAAGGGGGTTTTGCATGTTTGGTGATCAAATACTGTACAGGAAGTTACATACTTTTCAGCTGGTTATAAGCAAGCCACAGGATGAACAAGATACACTAGAAAGAGGAACTGACTGATGAGTAACCTGTTTTCACTGTTACTGTGCTGTATGGAGTGAATAAAGCAATGGTCTCCATCTGCAAATGAATGAAAATGTTTCTTAATATTTGTGCACTGGATTCAGTAGAGACACATTCACTTGTGTCCCACCAGAGAGTATTCTTGCAGAGGCAGTCCAATTTTGGCTGCTACAATGCCTGAAGTCTGGAGGAGCTATATTTCTTTCTCCACTGTCTTTAGTGGAGGAACTTCATTTTTGCTCCTTGAGGAGCAGCACAGAAAGTGTTATCCACAACTGAGTTCCTTCCCCCAAATTGCAACTATTATGCCCTATTCATCTGCTGGACTTGACTGGGAAATTTAAATTACAAGATCTCTACATACTCAGAGAAAAGTTATCCAAGCTCTAAGAGACATGAATAGGATGTTGAACAGCTCTCTTTTTCTACTATGACACAGCTGCTGGAAGAGTTAAGCACCTCTGCTGTATTAATTTCTCTGAGAGTAACCTAAATATGTAGGTAGAAATATTATATGGACACTTGCCAATAGACCAAAGTGCCACCCAGCTAATCAGGGCTACTGTGTCAAGATTCAGATTTGTACGCTTGCCACAAAAGCGCCACTCAGAGGTAAGTGAAACACTGTGTTCTTCCTCTTCAGTGTCAAATATAACATGGTGGTACAGGAAGAGAGAATAGCTTGATAATATTCTTCAACATGTTTCAAAAGAATGATAAAGTCATAGGCTTTTCTCACTGACTCTAGTGGTAGCTCTCCCACCCTTTCATTTTCAACATCATCTGCTGTATTTACACAAACTATACTGGCTGACAGTTCTCCCTCTCCAACCTTGATACACACCATGAGAGGGAGAAAACAGCAACACAGAGTATTTTAACCTGGACTCATAGAGTTTATTTAATTGCATTTTGAACTGAACCTCAAGAACATTTTCAAGAGCATCTCAACAGTCTGTGCAGAGAACATTACCAGTGCCAAGCAGTTTCGTGCAAGGTTGCTGTCTGCAGCACATACATTCCCCCACATTCAGGCTCAAAAACCCTGCCTGGGCATTTCATTGGGTGAGTAAAATGAAAATGTGCACAGAAATTCCAGCAGGTGGTCTGAATGACGGGGGTAAATAGTCCTGTCTGCCCCTTAGGAGGGACACCAATATATCCCAGGATCTTTCTATGTTAATCTTTCTTGGAAGAAACTGTTCCAAGGACACACAGTGAGCTCTGTGGCAACTTTAGTGACGCCTTGATGTGGCTTCCTGAAAACAGAGGCTGGACTGGAATAAAAGTAGGTATTTATTTGAAGGGCCTTCAGAGGTACACCCATGGCAGTCAAAAAGTTCTTCACCCTTTTAAAAGTTTGGTCCATTTGCATATCAGGGTTAATTCTCGAATTATAATTTCCGTTAATGATTTAATTACCCCAAGTTTGCCCCTCCTCTCAAAGGCTTTTAGTTTACACATTTTGGGGCCTGGGACGATTGAGGTGTCCTTAAAGTGCAAACCGAGAGAGGTTTGTTGTGTCTAACCAGCATGAGAGAACAGCAGCTAACAGGCCACACGAAACTTCAGAGTTACACACTAGGCAGTACGGGATTTGAAAAATAGAAAAGTTAAAACCTAAGGCATCAACAGCTTACTGGGAGATGGTTGCACTAAAAGTGGCTTGGTGTCCATTCTCCTGCACGGTGAATTTCTATTTCTACCTAAGATAGGCCTCCGCATAAACTGCAAACCAGTCTGAACTCATTGCCTGTCACAGAGTTGCTGTGTCCTAGCTAAGAAATTTTACTCATCGTCGCAACACAGGTCTCCAAAAATAATGAAAAAATATCTCTACAGATCAAAGAGGGATAAGTTTTGAAGAAGCTGTGCATAGAAAAGGTCCACACTGGGAGACGTTTAAAGAGGTCGGCCACGCTAACTGCTGTGCTTGCTCTTCCAAAAGTACCTACACCCAGCAAATACATGGCAGAATTTCCTAGCTCTTACACCGGTGTAAGCATGAGGATGTGGCAGGACCTCTCTGCAGAAGACAATGCTTTCTCTCAGAACTCTAGCATGGCACACAGGCAGGATGCTAATGGTAATATCAGAAGACAAGACAAAAAAAAAAAAAAAATTAGAAACCCAGGGGAAAGCAAAAGAAAATACCAGTCAGGACAAAGAAAACTCCAGTGGCAGAGCAGCTCCATCAAGATCCCAGCCTTCAGACCATAGCCAGCACAACTGCAACAAAGAACTAATGGGCCACAGAAACAGGAAAGGATCTGCCTCCCCAGAAACAAGGAGAGGAGAAACAAGTTCCTAGGAAGCTGAGGAACCACCAAGGAAAACATCTTGAAGCAGAGACTTGCTTTGATCCTGATGATAAACCAGCTTTGCCAAAACGGATGAGCCATTTGGACCCAATCCCTGCTGTTTAAGAATTTGTCCTCGAAGTGATGAGTGTATGTGAAAACCTACATATGCACTGAGAAAGGGAAGGCAGATGACATCAGGCTTGAATTCAGATTAAAAATATGTGCATGAAAGAGCAGAAGAAAACCCAAAACAACCTCATATTGCAGCATAGGAAAGTCTGATGTTCCTTTTCTTCCGTCCTCCGGATGGGATTTTCAGCTCTGAATGGCAAACACCATGTTTTGTCATAGATCATCTGCCTCTCTGGGTTTCTGAGTTGCATGAGATTACCATCTTGCAGGAAGGTTGAAACCAATTTGTAGGATGGGTGCTGCCCTTGTGCTCAGCTGCTGCTTTGGCTCCATCATACAGACCACAGCAGTCATTTCCTGGGCATTCATGAGAGCCGGAGAAGATTGACGCTGCTGGTGCTGTATCATACAGGAAAGAAAGACCTCCAAACTGTGTAAATGATTTTGAGACTCTTCGAAACATTTGCTTTCAGACACAATTGCTTACATTTTAGTTTTTCTGCTGGGAAGTCTGAGTTGCAAACCCTGCACTCTCCAGGGCCATCTTCACCGAAAAAGGGATTTGGAAAATTAACATCAAAACTTGTACAAACCATGTAATTTACCACTGTAGCCCCTGACATTTTCCAGCATCTGATGGATGCTATTTTGATTGTCACAATAATACCTAAAATTGGTATTTAAAGGTTCACACAGGCTTTTTAAAACTTATTTCATTAATTTTAAACAAGTTATTAAAAATAATTTTCCATACAAGACCATCATATTTTTACTTTTTTGGTCTAATATCATTGCCATATATGATATGCCTAATGGGGAATTTTTGTTTCATCTTTGTAGCATGCACAGTTTTCTTCTGATGGTATATGAAAAAATAATCCAGTGCTGATTTTGCAGCTTATTTTGAATGGTTTGATGCTTCCAGTTATTAAATTCATGAGCTGTAATGGCAACAATGCTTCCAGTTATTAAATTCATGAGCTGTAATGGCAACACTGGATGCTTTCTAACTAGGAAGAACGTAGAAGACAAAATGCTGAGATTACAGCCTGTATGCATTCAAACCTCCCCACTCCCAAAGAAATAAAATGTACCCATGTGCAAGTACTATCACCTCCTTGTCATAATTTCAATTTCCAAAAAGTCAATGGGGTAACGACATCAGAGTACATACAATGTCATATTCTAAAGGTTGCAGTACTATCAAATAAGCAGAGTGCTCTTTTATGATATACTGAATGTGTTCAGCATCTCAAGCAATTCATCTAAAACTTGAACATGCATGACTACCAAAAATATGGGTCGGCGAGGATACATAGGGGGAGGAGAAAATTTGAGGAGGTCTGAGCATGCCCTCCCTGCCTCCACAGGTGCCACACCACAGCCAGCTCCAGGTCTGCAAGGGCAAGGATGGCTGACAGCTGCTTTAGGTCCACAGGTTTTCTGCAAATCCTGGATGCACAAAAAAAAACCAAAAAACAAAAAACAAAAAACAAACAAAAAAAAAAAAAAAGAAACAACACACACTTTGGCTGTTTATTAAACAGAATGACTTTATTTTTTAAAAATTATCATTCTCTCAATTGGTTTTCATTTCAATGTTTAGATATCACAGATTCCTACAGGAAAACTGCCATAAAAATGAGAACCTGAAGCAGGCCAGATTGCTCACTGTTGAAGGTTACAGAAATGTGGGTTGAAACTCATATAATTAAAGAAAAGAAACTCATGGGTTGGGTTATTTTATTTTATTCTAAATTTTGCATCCATATAATTCAAAACATATGCTGAATTTTTTAAAGATATGTCTATCTAATCCTAAAATAATTAATATACTGTAAAACTTATCTGTCTTTATAGATCCTGACCTATAAAGTTATGTTTTCATTATCTTAATCACTGTGAAGACTGGTTGTTGAGCAAGTGAAGGGTGGGCATGAGAAACAAAGATCATAATGAAATCTTGAAGATCTGCACTATAGGGTAGATTAGTGAAGGTCTGTGGATTATGGATTATTTCACTTTGCACAGCAAAGAAATCTGACTTATTTTGCATATATTGTGTTAAAGACACGTTTTTCAGTTACCCCGGAACACCATGCAAGTTGATAACCAGGCTTTTAAAAAAACTGTGTATAAAGCAAAACCTCAAACTTAGCCCCTGTGGACTCCACTCTGGTGGCTTATTGCATAGATTTACATTGGCAATGCCACAGAAGACAGACATGCTGGAATAATTTATTTCTGAGTCAAATTTTTCTCCTTGGACTTTGTAATTTGGTTAACATTTTTTCGTTATCTTTTCACAGGCTCTTTGAAGGTGGTGTAAATTGCATCCAGCTCTGATTAATGGTGAGATTCATGCTAGAAAATAAAATCTTCACTCTAGCTGGAATGTAAATGCAGCCTTTCAAACTAGCACAGAGTTTTTAATAGAAACAGAATTAATTAGCTCAACCTGGAACCTTATATATGCACAAAAAAAATCAGATACCTAAATAATCTCAGTTTGTCTTTTCTACAGTTTTTGATAAAACACAAAGGCTAAATCATTTTATTGTGGTGCCAAGATAATGCTAATTTCTAAAAGCTGCTTGTAAAGTAGACTGCACTAGCACAGTGTCAGTACCGTGCGATCCAGGGGATAGGCAGCCAGGTAAAGCCAGTTTTCAGATCTGTAGATGGGAATCAGATGCCCAGCCATTGCTGGATGAGTGCTCAACTCTCCCTTGCCTCTTTACTACTGAAAAGGGAAATCATTTGCTCCTTGCTTTGAGATAGATGACTTCCCTTGGAGTCACAGCAGTTACAGTGGAGCTTGCAAGCTTGAAATCTCAATCATTAATATGGGGTGGCACAGTGAGACAAGTGGATGCAACACCTGGAAGTAGAGTCACAGTCTACAGTGCTATTGCGCTGAGGAGTAGAAATGTTCTTTGACCACCCTAGAGCTGCACCAAATGTTGGGTGTGCAAGCATTTGCACTCAGCAAGAGCAGGGTATGAGGCCAAGTACAGAAAGGATTATTTCCTTGTCTCACACCTCTCTGCCTCCGTGCACCGGAAAAGCCCTTCCCTCCGGTGCACACCTGAAGGAAAAGTGGATGGCAGACCAGGGGTGCTGTACCCTCCCATCCATGCAGCTGATGTGCTAATGGTTGGAGTAATGTGTCTGGGCATCTCATTACACAGCAAAGGACACGGGCATCTCGTTACACAGCAAAGCTCAAGTTTATTTTGT
This sequence comes from Oreocharis arfaki, assembly GCA_013398015.1. NCBI lineage: Eukaryota > Metazoa > Chordata > Aves > Passeriformes > Paramythiidae > Oreocharis > Oreocharis arfaki. The sequence goes on from VZRR01005243.1 coordinate 501,159, forward strand.
TGTATGAAAAACAGAAATTAAATTTAGCATTGGGTGTCAAAAAAATCGTTGTTGTAATGGGCCAGATTAATTTCTGGCATGAACACACAAAAATGTCACTGATTTTGATGATTTATGACAGCAATCTCTCTTCAGTGTACTTCCACTGATTTTGCTGCAGTTACACCAGGGCTTGATTTAGCCTCATATTTCTATCAAAGGGAGGAACAGAACTGAAAGAGCACATGCCTTGATTAAGGCATTTATTTTCTACCTTCCTGTTTTACACAAACTGCATTTCTTTAAGCTACGTATGCTCCAGCCCTCTGTTTTCTGATATTGCAATAGCCTCAGGGTGTTTTTTCCTTTACCTACTATTTGCCTTTGGGTTTATTGACAAATTGTCGCCTGTGATGTGTTTGCTGTCTTACGAGATTACAGATGACTGCTGTCTTGCACTGCTTCTCTTCTTCCTACACCTCTTGCATACCGAATGGGTTGTTTTCCGGACAGTGAACACCACCAAAGAATTTATATTGAATGTTCTTTTAGGCATTCCTCAGTCTAGAACCTTTCTTCTTTAAATGACTTCACAGGTAATGTCCTGAAGAAGTGTAGGGCAAAGATCTTTATGTAAATTTTTAATTTCAAAATACTTGTTGTTCGTACATGCAATTATCATTGATAAAATCTCTCTTCTTTTTAAAACTTTCATTCTTTGGTCACCTGCAAAATTATCATTAAAGAGCAGTACTCAAAATGGCTGCAAGGACACACATATCTGTTCTCTCTGTTTGCCAGATTCTTGAAACTCACGTTGTTCCAAATCCAGCAGCTTGATGAGTTTTATCACATTTTCTTGATTCCTGTTCTGAGTATCCACTGGCACAAGTGTTTGACGAACACTGATATTCTATGTCACAGCAATGGCACTGCTAGAGATATCCCTGGCAAGCTCTCATTTTTGCCAAGTTTGGCATAGAGTCATTGAAGAAGTACCCAAAGATACCAAAAATGTTGGCATGCTGTGTAGCTGGGCTGATAGAGAAAGACAAACGAGAGAAGACCCCTGAAAGCACTTTTAAGATGCTCTGAAATTCTCTCTTCAAGCTTGTCAGAGCAATATCAGAACCTCTTATAACATTTCTACATACCAAGGCATCTCCAGAGAAATCTGCAATACGGTTTCTGCAGACCTTATAGCAAAGCACACAGACCCATGTGAGGCTGTGAGAGCAACAAGCAAGCTCTGAGGCACTCAGAAGTCATCAGAAATGTGTGACTTCAACCTGCAGCCATACCTGATCCTGGGATTTGTTTGTCCCACTTGGGCTTGTGGGCACTGAGGGCAGTGTGCTACAGCACACACAAGAAATTCGTCTCTGAGCAAGACAGAAAACTACAGGCAGCGCTGAGGAGTAGGTGTCCATGCACACGTACCTGTGTTCTGGTGTTTGTTTTGTCTGTGCATTCGTACTTAAGTGCTGCCACAAAGGCCTATTGCAGTAATTAACTGAGGTGTGCTAACGTTTTGATGTTACCATATACAAACAATCCCATTCAGTAAACGTAATGACTCATCTGAAATCTTCCTCAAAGCTGTGTGATGAGACCTTGAGCAAAGCATGGTGAGGGTTTGTATCGCCCTCTCTGACAGGAGACCATCAAAGAGGTGCACCATCTGTTCCTCTGGTTCTGCTTACTCAGTGGAGAATTTTCAGACCTTTCTAATTATACTTGCATTTAGCAACCTTCTGCTGAGCTACTGTTCAAAAAACATCCACAACAAATAAATAAACAAACTCAAAGCTGCCAGTTCAGGCAGCCAGTGGGCTCCTTCTGAGAACATCTGCGCTTTTCCTAGCACCAAGAGCACAGATTGCCTGCAGTAGTCTTTCAGCATAGAGTAGTCTTCCTGCATTAGGTTTGTATGTCCTTGGCCCAACAAAAAAAATAAAAGACCTTAGAGACTTCTTTCAGATTTCTCTTTCTTTTTTTTCCTTTTTTTCTTTTTTTCTTTTTTTCTTCTTTATAGAGCTTTGCATAGACCTGGAAAAATATCTGCAATATCTTTCATAAACATCATCTTTTATTAATGTACTGCAAGTCTGAAACAGCCCAGTTGTTTGGGTGCTTGGTAACGTCTGAGGTTAGCTCATTTATAAAGAGGAGCAATACTGGAAAGTGTTTCTCTTCAGAGAACCATGCTGATGAAAAGTTGCTTAGAGCTCATCCAAAATTCCGTCTCACACCGGATCTTTAATATAGTTTCTTTTGGATGAACTTACACCATGTGTGGGGTTTTCTTTTTTCTCCCCTAATAACCACCAGTGTATTTATATGCATTATTTTAATGCAGGGATTTTGTTTTGATGTTATGTGAGAGATGTGGAAACCGCACCTGGGAGATTTGGCTGGCATTTCAGTAGCAATGGTACAATAGTGTGACAGCTTAACCAAGTGGGTGCTGGTATTTAGCTTGCTTTTCTTCTCATCTAGTAATTGCAAATGTAATTTGAAATATGCATGAGACAGCAAGACAGTGACGCATTAAGAGGTGCATCATGTTCTATAGAGTGAAATGCTGTGGAAATAAGCAGTGTGTTTACAGGTTGTGCAGATCAAATGCAGCAGAGGCCGGAAGGGAAGGACTCACCACAAGACCGTCACCTTTCTCTTTTCTCAGTGTGCGCATATGGCGAGGATTAGGATCATCGTGTAATATTCAGGAGAGTTGCATGGGAAATACACTTCCCGTAGCAACAGCTGGTTTAGACGTTAGGGAAAGATTAAAGAGAACCTATTTCATCTATCTATTATTTTAAATGAATGGTTATCTGCCAAACTGGCAGGTCAAAACAGGCGCTTCTGTGAAGACAAACATCTCTGCAAAAATTCTACTTTTTCTGTGGATTTGGTTTTCTGATCTGATAATGGGCAATCGTGCCATACACCAAGCCTTTGTGTAATTCTTAATTCAACATTTCAGCCCTACATGGCTGGCCAAAAAGGCTCTTAGGTAAGTAAAAAGGAATGCAAAAATGGTAATACATTCAAGATGTTAAACTTTGATTTGTACCTAATTCCATTAATACACACAGTTCAAATTAAAATGTAACATCAGACTTTCCAGTTTTGTTGGCTTTTAAAAACCCAGTAAAAGACAAGATTGTAATATAAAGATATTATCATCCAGTTATGTTCTTATCTCTAGCTCTGTTAAAAGAAATCTAGAAGCAAGTGATAATTTCTATAAATGAGTTGTTATCAGAGATTACTATTTTTAAATAGCATTCAAAAATTTGTCAGACATTAAAAACCAAATAGGCAAGATTTTTCTTTGATCCTTGTGCAAAGAGATTAGGATCAAATCATCAAGGAGTTACATACTCAAGTCCTGTCAAGGGTCCAGGTTTATTTCATGTGACCAAAGGATCCTAAATTAGGAGTCAGTCAATACAGACTCCCTCTAAAAATGGTCAAAGAAAAATGAGGGGTGTCAGGCAATGATTCAGGTTCCCTAAAAGCCAAATAGCCTCTGGGGGAGGCTGCCTCTTGCTTTTGGGATCCTTGCAGGAGGCAATGCTCCTCCTGAAAGCTGATGAAGGCAGAATGCAATCACCTCACTGAAAGTGCAGGGGATCATTAGTGGTTCAGTAGTTCAGTGCTTCTGCACAGGTGACAAGGTGGACCTGTGTTGTATGGGATGTGCCAGGTGCCACCAATAAACAAGAGGAGGAACAGAGGGAAACTGAATAAATCCATTTATGGCAGTGGACTGTGTACTCATGAATTTTTTACATAGGCATGTCCTGATGGTATTTGCAAATTTATTAACTGATTTATTTTACTTACGTTAATCATATCATGTACTGAAGGTACCACGGAAGAAGCATTTGTTTTTGAAGTAACTTAAATAAAGAGCAGATGGTGGCTTGGTGAGCAGGGCCTGGATTTGTGCTCAGTTCCAAGTTCACAGTCACAAGCTCTTTGTGATATTCTAAATAAGAATGTATCATATATGAGCCAATATTCACAAAAATCTTTATGGAAAAGATTACATTTGGTAGTTGATGGTCACTGTATTGATTAATTTTTGGTAGAAGGAACCTTAATGTCCTGGCTGCTTTGGCCATTGCATATCTGATTTATATCCATCGGAAAAAAAGTAGTTATGGGGCCACACAGAGACAACTTGAAGTTCTTTATTGGAGGTCTCTTACCTTTGGTTATGTTGATGCAGGTTGTACTCTTTGATTTCTTTGGAGCACCAAGGAAATGGCATAGCTTCAATCAGGTTCACATTGTCAAAGGAAAAGCATCTGGCATGGCAGCTCTTGGGTTTAACATGCAACATCTTCCCAAAAGCTGAGCTCAGGACCAGAGGTAGTGCAGGCCTGAAGCACATAGGAAACAAAGAATGTTAAAGTCCCTTTGAAAGCTCCTCTGCTACAGCACATCTTCATGAACAGGTCAAAACTTCATGTCTGATTGGGTATTAGTGGCATAGTGCAAAGCCATGTGTTTGCACCAGTCTGTGGAGGGCACTGATATGTTGCCCACAGAAGGAGCTGAATTCCTCAGTCAGAGGAAGAAGCTGTTCAGTTTGTCCCTCAGGTTTGAAAAATCTCTCTCATCTCAAGGGAGAGGCTCATTACAAAGAGGGTTTTCCCGTGTTTCACTGAGCACTTTCAGTCATTTCAGTGTGAGCTCTCCCTTTGGATCTTATTTGTTGTTAGGAAGGCATACCTTTCTTGCAGCTGAAATGGCCATTGTTAGGAACAAAAACATCTATGTGTGTGGGAATGGAACTAACACAAATAGTCACAACTGCAAATGGGCACTTCTTTGTTTTCCAAGTGACTATGACCCCAGGACTGTGTTCTGGCAGTCCTTAAAGTTCTAAAATAAAGTTCCTTTGCAAGTACATTTGCATCTAGAAATAGAAAAGTATCCTCTATATTTATGTTATATTAGTGTTTGGGTTTGGAAGTTTTGCCGAAAGTTTTCCGGAAATCACAAAAGAAAAAATGGTTTTGCATGAATCATCTATGTTATGGTCTTCCTACATTTACATCATTACCAAAGTATGCCCCAAATTGGTGTGTGAATACCAGACTCAAAATACTGGTGGGAAAAGGAGGGTATAAAATTATGTCAGAGTACAACTGGTACTAATATGATGGCAACACAATATCATCCTGCTAGCTTACAAAATTTCTGTGGTGATACTGTGAGACACATGCCTTTTATACCACTGCAGATGTGGTAATGCTCTATTTTACATACTATGCCATGCCTCCATCAGTCTGTGGCAATGTAACCTCAAACCATAAAAGCAAAATAAGGCTGAACCCATAACTTTTTTAATACTTATTATACTGTGCAGCATTGCAATGGTAATACTCACTACAGATCAGATTGAGGGAGCCTCTGAAGTGAAGCTGCTGACACACTAAGATTCTTCTGATGACTTCTTAAAATGAAGACTGATTTATTGAAGACAGTTGTATTTCTCTTTCAACAGCTTTCTGATGGAATAGCTTATGTTTTTTTCACGAGCTCTGTGTTATAAAGAGAAAATATATGAACATTTGCTAGTGGCCACATTAAATTGTCGTCCACAAAATGATGATGAACATATCCATTCCATTAATATATATATATACTTTTTTTTTTTTTCTTGTTCACTGTTAGACATAAGAAGGTCAGGACAGTCAACCATAGGAACAGATTACCCAGAGAGACTGTGCGGTCTCCAGCCTTGGAGGTTTACAGAACCTGTATGGATTAAGGCCTGAGCAATCTGGTCTGATCTCATAGACGCCTTTGATTCGAGACAGAAGTGGTCTTCCTGAAGTCCCTTTGCACCTGAACAGTGCTATGATAGTATGACCCCAATATTTTTTTTTTATAATTTTATAGCTGAAATAATCTGCACTAGATTCAATATTGCATTTATACCATAGTAGTAACTAAATTCTACAGAAATCTCTGATTTACAAACCCTGGACCTCAAGGCAGACTTTAACCTTCTTGACAGCTGCTGGAAGAAAGATGCTGTGGGACACAGAAAGTCAAGAGGATTTGTGGAAAAAGACAGCTTCTTGGCTCAGGCATGCAATGGGCAACTAAGGCTGAAGCACAGTTTGATCTACTGTTCCCTAATAAGGAGGAGCTGATTGGGAATGTGGTAATCAGTTTCAATGTCAGCTGCAGTGACTGTGAAACAATGGGCTTTGAGGTCCAGAGAGGAGCAAGGAAAGAGAGAGTAGAGCATAAGACAGCAGACTTCAGAGTATTTAAGGAATAGGTAAGTGACATTACCGCATCTCTGAAAGGTCTATCAGGGAAGGTACTTGGGTGTTCCCAGCCAAACCTGTGCGCATGTTAACCCATTGAACTTTACACTACGAGGGCTTCCCCCATCCCTAATGGATCAAGACTGTGACCATCACTTTGACCAGTATACACAAACACAGGTCATTCAGTGTCATTTCACTCTAACCTGCCCCAAGGGATGTATTAACAAGAGCATCAGTTACCCTCACTTCCAGAGATGGCTCATCACAACACCAAACTGGGGGACCAGTCGATATGCTCCAGGGCAGGGCTACCAGCCAGGGGGAGCTAGATAGGCTAGAGGGATGGGCCAGCCTTGTGAAATTCAAAGAACTGCTGGACTCCCCAGAAGAGAGTGACTGCAATTCACAGCGTGGCTGAACAGACACAGAGCCTCAGGGATGACTCTGTCCCTCTTCTACAGGAGAAAGACCTCTGCTTTGTGCACTTCCACATGCATGTGATGAGAACTAAGATCAAACTCTCCTCAACAGCAGTAATGCTGCTGAAAACCTGCCAATGCATTCTCACTGCCTAACTGCATTTCAAGTCACTCCTTAATTTTTCCACAAACTATCAATCTGAGAGCCTGATCCCTAGCTCATTGACTTTGCTGCAAATCTTTCAGCAGACTGTAACAGACCTTGGATCAAGATCTTTGCAAGCCATGACTCTCCTTTTTGTCAATACATTAACAACTTTCTCATAGCTTGCCATATTTACACCCTTACTTTTTTTTTTTCCTGAGATTTTATCCTTTTATCTGAATGTCTAATCTCAGCTCAATTATTTTATCTTAGACCCTGTTTTCATTACCCCTCAGAACTTTGTAGCTGACCCTACAGCTAATCAGGAAGTGGAGACCTACTGAGGTCCCATCACAACTGCATCATCCTATGATGCCATGAACTGCTCTTCTCTGCTAGCTCAAGAGTTGAGGAGTTTCATTTTCAGGCTGTTTTAAGAAAGAAACTAAATGCCCCTGCAGCACTAGGTGGTCTACCTTTCTCCCACCTTCATCTTTCCCCCCACTCTTCTAACAGTTCATTAAGCATGTTTATGCTGCTTTCAGCTGATGAATTGTTTATGCAATCCTTTATGACACAACTGTAGCAAATGCTTTTCAAACAAACAGACAGACAAAGAATTTGGCTGTACTAGTGAGGACTAGACTGTGGCTTTATTCCAAGACCATGCCCAGAGGGATATTCAGTTGTACTATGCTCAGCAGTAGAAAAAAAATTATCTTTCTGAAAGATTCACATTCAGCATACTGTTGTTGTGGGAGAAAGAGGAAGAAGGGGGGAATTGAACCAGGAGCACGTGAAAATTGTTACTGTCCCATGACAACATAAACTGATGTACATGTACACACCCCCTTAGATTCCCAGCTGTGACTTCTTTGGTTTTTGTCAACCTGCTGGGGAAGAGGTGTGGGGGAGTCACATACAGATATATTAAATTCATCTTGTTCCTCAGACAAGGTATTGCAATAGGAAATTCAGTCTTCAGTGCTCAAGCCAAATAGAGTCTAGGAGCTTTCTTAAGCATCCTCAGACATTCACATTCTTCCTACTGGGAGCTAAAAGTGTTAAAGTCTTTGGCACAGCAAACTGACATAACAGCTAAGACCTTTGGTCTGTTAAACATATTAAAATGGGGAGAAGCTATCCTACAGGCACTCTCAGTACTTTTGAACAGCTCTAGTGGAGTCTAGAGAAGGAATTTTAACATAAGAAGGATGCAAAATGTATTTTGAGTTCCTCAGATATAAAAGTTGCTTTACCTACCAAAATAAGAAGCAGGACAGAGGAGAAGTGTGGAGGAATTTGATAGAATTCATAAAACATCCCCAAAATTTAAATATCCCTCTAGTGGGAATCTTACTGTTTGGAACCCACAGGATGTACCCATGGACAGATTTCCAAGGGTAGTAAGAAGTCTGTGAGCCAAGCTTGAGGTCCTACAGAAAAAAATCAACGTAGTACCAGAAGAACCTGAGGAGGGGACCTATGACCTGACTTACGTACTCATGCTAAAATTGTCCATCCAGCACAGCTCTTCCTGGTTCTGCTAGATACACATTTACCTCTTTCTTTGGTGCCAGGATACATTGGGCAATTTGAGTTTTGTCCACGAGTGTCTCCACAAGTGCCTCAGTCCTGGCATTGCTTTGTGACGAGGAAACGCAAGTGTCACAAACCAGTATTCCTCATGCCAGCGCCATGCTGAGCCAGGGCTGTTGGTGTTCCCAGATCTCACCAACAAAAAAGGAGGAGAAGAGAGGCTGTGTTTTTAATATTTTATTGGAACTGTGAGATAGCTGGATCTAGCAGCTAAACCCACATCTCAGTCCTTCACAAACAAATTGATTACAGGACCAGAGGACATGCTACAAGGGCAGAGGAGCTAAGGGAGCTGGGAGAAGGTGCTACCATTTCTGTCAGTTGAAGCTGTTTAACTTTTCATTAAATTAAACATTTAGTTTAATTTCCTGCTCAGAGCAGCTAATGATACAATTTGTGGGATAGGGACCTGCCAGCTACCTGTTCTGCCTCTTGGACAGAAGCCCATTTCCATGAAGAGGGGTGCTCTAGAAAGGGAGAGGTGAGAGCATCATCACTGCTTCAGGTGTGCCAGACAAGGGTTGGGAACTGGCTTTGGGACTGAGGTGCTGTCTTGAGTGTCACCACACTTTGAATCCTCTGGGTCTCCTACCTGCCAAGCAAGTTTTTCACCTGCAAGTCTAGACAGCCTCTTTTATCAGCCAAATCTCAAAAGTAAATCACTCACTTATGAAGTACCCTACATGTAGGAGAGCAATTTTCCAACATCTTGGTTAAAGTGGCACAGATAGGGGCAGAGTATAAACATAATTTCTTTTCTTCAGTGTTTCCCATTGTATTACTGCTCAGCCATAGCTCCATGTGGGCTCAGATCACAGCTCAGATGCCAAAATCCCCCTAAAACAATCCAGACAGAGCCCATGTTACGCTATATGAACCCCTGCAGATGAATTGATGTCTAAACACCCACCTTGAAAGTCCAGCCTGAAGAGTGATTGGACCTTGGAAACTTTTTATAACACTCTTAATTTTCACATACCACAATAAAGGAAGCTCTGAAAATAGATAGAATCATTTCTTGGTACTAAAGTCTTTAGATAGCTGAAGAAAATACATGGGTAAAACGCATTTTCATGGCAAATAGGGACAAAATTAAAATCTCAGTATTATTTAAAGAAGAAAGCTGGATTCAGTTACAGGGCAGGTCAGACAGATGTTCCACCCAAAGAGCCAAAGCATTACTAACTATTATATTTGTGTTTTATTACAGAGCCTCAGAACTATAGTCATGGCCAGGACCCCACTGTCATGGATGATATATCAAAACAGAACTAATACCTTTCTTGACTTAAGTCTGAGAAACCCACTGGCTATAGTGTGGTTACTCTCACTGCAAAGAACAGCTAATTTGCCCTAATGTACAAACCATCTATACATTTTAAGCACAAATAAAAAACCCAAGCCCAAAACCAAACAAAACCAGGAAAGTAAACAATATCTGTCTGCAAAACTTAGATTCACCATGAAAATTGGGAGATGCATTTCTAACAAACAACAATGTGCCTTTCCTTTTTGTAAACAAAGAACATCAAGACAGCCCTCCGTCCCTCTTGCTTTGGCATTCTTTTGTGTTGGTGATTTCCAAAGACTCAGGCTGGCCCCATACCTAGAATAACAAATTTAGTCCAAGTAAAAGTTGATTATAAAATTACCTGAATGAAACTTTACATCTCTTGTTTGCAAATATAATTAAATAGTGCATAAAAATCTGCTAGCACATAACTCTTAAAATACAATTATGATTAAAATGAAGTGTTTGAATCTGTAGACATGTTCTATTAGCCACAAACACTAATTTATTTTACCAATGACCATGACTGGGCTTTACCTAGGCACTGGCCAAAACATGCCACAAAATTGGAGATGTCTTAGAAGTTGAATGAGAAAACTACTTTCTTGCCTTCTTTCAATCTCGTATAAATAGCAGGGTACTGTGTGTGCTGAAAGGGAATCGTTTATGTTGGACTAAAACAGAGAAGGAAAAAAAGATGCAAAGGCCAGAATAAAAGTAGGCTGGATGCCTGGAAATAAATATGAATATATTAGAAAAATATTTCAAACTAAGGATGTGAAAAATGGAAAGCCCATAGCAAAACTAGGGAAGGAACCTAATATAATTCAGTTTTAAGACTAAGAAGTGGCATAATACCAATCTCAAGCAGGGAAAAGTTGCATCTGAGATCTGGGGAAACACAAATTTCTACTCCTTACCTGCTCTGATGTGAATCTTGAACCATTCCTTCATTTTCTACAGATTTGCTCAGCAATTAGTCCCTATCTCTTGCCTTCAACTCCTGCAAAGGGAGGATGACCATAATGCAACCTTCTTGTGAAAGAACAGCAATAACCTGTCAATTGACCTGCTACTGCACGTTTTGACTGTCTGAAATGACACAGAATTTAGGCCAGCAAAACTGTCCCTTCTCCTTCACCAAGGGCTTTCACTGCCAACAGCACAAAGTTTTCACTCTTTAGCCAGAGGAATACTCTTGTCTGTCTGGGTTTGCCAGACAACATTACCACCGTCCATGGCAAAGGCAGAGGGAGAAAGATAATAGCATGTGGCAGATGACAATTAATAAAAACACTCTATTCATGTCCTACCACAAAATCTGGCAAGGTCTTTTCTTCTAAGGTTTCCATATCTTTACCATTGAGAAAATGAAGAAATATCCAACTAAACCTATTAGTTGGTACATAGGCAGAAGACCATAAAAGGCTAAATGCTGCTATGAAACCATGACCAAAATTAGGATCTTTCTGATGTTCCACCTCTGTATTGCAATATACACTATCAGATAATTTTTTTGCTGGTTTTGCTGCTTCATGATGAGCAGTATCTCTCTTGAGCTTGCAAAATAAAGAACTAGGCCATCATGTTAATTATAATGCACCAGAAGAATAACGGTCTCTTAAATACAATGGAGTCTGAAAAGGTTAGTGGCTGAAGGACCAAGAATCTTTGTTAAAAATTTTCAGTAAGGGTAGAAATAGAATGACTGCATGAAAAGATCAAAATCAAGAGCATGGACAAGAGGAACACAGAAAAGCCTAGGTAACAGAAATGTACTAAATTGTAGATACTGGACCAAGGAAAAGAAAGTTATCTACAAATGAAAAAGGTAAAAGTGAGGGAGAGCCAACACAAAAAATATTATAGAGCATATTCACGATTTTATAATTTTAAACATCACATAATAAAGAGAGTTTTAAGAAAACGTGCATTAACAAGACCAAGGACTGAATGAGCAAGAAAACCCTTCAAACCAGAGACCAGACAGAGACAGAGAAATAGGCAAGTCAGAAGCAAAGAATGGTGAGAAAATACATCAGCTAGGTTAATAGAGAGAAGGAAAACAGGATTCTAGTCAAATACTGGAGGACTTGTACTGTATATAGGACAAATTACATGACAGGCAAAGGAGCAATTAGTAGAAAATAAGCCTGTCATTTAATCCTAGAAGCTGGTTAGAGCCCAAGCGGATGAGAAGTGTGGTTTGAGTGGTTTCTCTAAGATCAGCATCCCAGAAACCCAGCTAAAGAACATAAACAGAAAGATGGTGTCAATCACGCTTGTTGGAAGCAAAATGGCACAGGAATGGTTTAACTTAATCCCTGAGGGCTGAACATTGACTCTAACTTTATTTTTGGGTTTCAGCCTACGGTTAAGAAAACCCCTCTGTTCCATTTGCTGCCCAGAGATTTTGACATTCCAGTTCTTAACTTTCTTCCTTTTTTCATAACTAAGAGGCTCACTGATCAAACCAAATCCAACAAATGTCAAAGGCATTCTTTCAAGGCCAGTATGTGGTCTCAAAACATCTCACTTCTTGGCAATGACCAAAAGCAAGAAGATTGGGCCTGAGACCAGGTTATGATTATTATTTTTAGGGAAAGGTATTCGTATATTCATATTTAGTCATACGTTCCATCTAAGACATCCTATTCAAAGGTTGGTTCTCATTCCAGTCGGCTACGCATCGCTGACTCCCATGGGAACCTCGGAGTTTCAGTGTTGTGCTTACTCACTGGAAAACTTCCATAGAGACATCTGGTGTCCCATACAACTAAACAGCAACATGGCTTTTTAATTTGGGGGGAGATGTTGCCCCAGCGCTCCAGGCTCCAGAGCATGGGCTCGCGCTGGTAGGGAGCAACACAGATAGAGCATGGAAATGCCTTTCATCAGCTACTGCTCTGCATTTCACTGCTCTTTGAACTCCAGCTGAATTTCATAAAAACAATTGAAAGTATTTAGTTATAAATTTAAAATAAACAGGAAGACCTTATCTGAAAAGATAGACAAAAGTGAGTGTCCATGTATGTAACTGCACATAAACAGCTGATGATGTATTATCTCTCAGCACAATTGTGTCACTACATAGGATTTGCCGTTTTATAGGTCTCAAACCTGTTTATAAGCAGTGTTAGTGCTCAGGATCTAGAAAAGCAGGAGAAAAAACATCCTTCTCTTTCCGAATTACGCCCTTTTCAGTGGTAGTGTTGGCTCAATGTAGCTGCATACTGAACTTTTTGCTGATTTAGAAGCATGTGCAAGACTAGACCAAAAACAATTTTAATGGGACACAGATAAACTATCAATGTAGTCTTTCCCAAAACCAAAAGAAGGGGAAGGCCTGGTCCTGCCAGCAGACTGCTATCTACATCTCAACTAATACAAAGGAGTCATTTTGAAATGCTGGTATCTTGTAAACAAGTCAGTGCAATTAAAATTGAGCCACATTTTTGGACATTTTCTTATTTCCAGATTTCCATCTCCCACTGCCAGTGTTTCAGTTGTACACAGTGACTGCTTTCCTGTACCTGGGCAGTACCACAAAATCCCTTTGTCTGTGCATTTGTTTCTGTGGGCTCACAGGGCTGGTTTTTTACACACCAGTGACAGATGTAATTTACAAAATGTTTCTTCATTTTTTTGTCATTATGTATTTCCTAACCCATTAGTGAGTCTTATCCCCATCATCTTAGTAACAACACATCTGAAGTTGACATAGGAGGGCAGGAGAGGCTGCCCTTACCACACAACTTTATTGATGTTTCTGCATCAACTGTGATTCTTGGCAATCCAGTTCATCCTTTCCCAGCCTTGGTCAATGAAGTCATACCCATGACCTTAACAAAGAGAGATTCAATTTCTCCTCATTTATGTTAGGTGGGCTTTTCAATGTTCTCCTAAGAGAAGTTGAGGTCTCCAGATGCCCTGTGAGAAACAGCTCAAATTTGTTTCCCCTGCCATTGATACCATCCATGTGCCTCTTACTCCCTGAAGAAAAGCCATAGTACTGCCTGGGAACTTGGGATCCCAAAGGTGGATGTGTTTTACATTTCTCTAGTTCACTGAACACCTCAGGACTAGGGCTGCTGGTTAGGTTTCCTGTGGGAAGCAGGGCTCAGTGCCTTTGCCACTTCTGCCTGCTTCCCCAGTAAAGCCAGAAGGAAGATGGCTGGGATTTCATTTGTTTAGCATTCCACTTTCATGCGCCCTGTGCATGCCTGTCTGTCTGTCTGCTCAGGGACCTATCAGACAATTCTTCCCACTCCAGTAGTTTCGAAGCCATTGGATAATCTCAGTTAAATCTGATGCAAGGCTGGAGTTCTCTCTCAAGTGTTTCTATAACATACAGGCTGGTCCTCACCCATGTTGTACAGGATAACTCACATCTGCTTTCATTACATGGCATGGTCTTTGGGGCACTTCTGCCCTTCTCCATCTCGATTTCTCCTACCCTCTTTGTGCTAGATGGGAGGCTTGTAATGGATACAGGATTTGTCCAGCTTCCCAAGAGATGGGCGTAGAGATCCAGTTGGTGTCCCCCGGAAGAGAAAGGCTGCAGACCGTCACAGTTCTTTCTGTGCCAGGCAGTCAGCCCTCTTAGTTCCAGGCCATCTGCTTTGGAGTCTGTTCCTGTCACTAGCTTCCCCTTATCTTCACCTATGATCTCTGTCACTGTAAAATATTAATATGTATTCATTCTCCCTTCCTTTCTAAGCCCAGAACAAAAGGGAGTCTTGCCTAAATATTTTTTTGATGCTGCTAGGATTGTCACGGGTCAGCATCATGCTGTTGTAGGTACAATCTTCCAGTGGTATACAAAAAAATGTTCACTCCTCCAGCAAAATCTGCATTTTTATCAAGTATGAAACATTTGGGAGCTGTGTTAAGTTTGACAGCTTACAATGGAAGACAATAAATTTAATAGTCCTGATTTTTCTTCTGAGGTGTCAACAAAATTCATTTTATTATGGCAACATTTTGCCTTTCAACAGTTTTTCGTTATTTTATCTTAACTTTCAGATTATTATTTTAGCATTATATTTTTATATATATTCAATTTTTTGTATTGCAGTTTTGACCTTATCCAAGTGAAATAATACAATGGCTCTAAATATAGCATATTGTGGAACAACAGGCTTATAAACTCTCCTTATAAACTACATTCTGTAGAGGTCAGCAAATAATATAGTTCGTAGTCTGGGACTGAACCAAAAAAGTTAAAAAAGAAATTTCATTCAAGCCAAATCAAAACAGAAACTGATATTACAAAAATAAATTTTAAATGGAGCAGGCTATCAGAAGAAAAAGCTTTTCCTTTTATTTTAAGAATATTTATGTCCCTGCCCTTAGATACCTCATTAGCCACTGATTTGCCATATTCAGCCCATCATCATAAGTGGTTTCTATCCACAGGAAACCTCTTTTTTTGGTGGACATAATGGGAAAAGACCTTCCTGGCTCAGATTGTGTCTTACAGGAGCACTTGTCCAGTGCCTCCCTTGCCAGACAAGACCTCTGTGTGTCTTGGAGACATCCAGGCATGGGCTAGAATGGCCCTGCTGGCCCTCCTTGCTTTTTTTTTTTTCTTCTCCCATTTTTGAACTTACATGGGAGAAGTGAGCAGCACTGGTTTCACATGAGCTCTGGCCTGCCACCACCTTCACTGCCATCACCATTCTTGGTCAGAAAACCACATTGACTTAACTTGAAATGACAGGTTTTGTGAGTGGGGACACAAGGGGCAGTTGTCAAGCATCAGATCCTGTGAAAAAGGAGGTTTAGAAGCTTCCCAGATCCTAAAGTTACTTGCCATCACCAGAAATCCTTCAGTCTCTACAGACAGCAACATGGCAGCTAGGTCTAGTTGCTGGTGTTGCTCTAACCAGCAGAAGAGTAGGACTCACTTGAAAATTAGGTTCTTGAGGCAAAAATAAAAAGCAGAGGCAGAAATTAAAATCTAAAGTGTTTGTTTTCACAGAACGTTGCCAATACAACAAAACTGAGTAGTTGATGCTAAGAAGCCCCAGTTGCCCATGTTTTCTTGTCTCAGAACCGAATTCCCTGGTGTCCCCCAAATTCTAAATGTCTTATAGAATTACTTTGCAGTTTGGGAGAGCTGTAGTGTTGCTTTCTTGTGTGGGTTTCTGGTTTCTAATAAATACAGGTCGACAGGAATGTCGAGGGGTCTTGCTCTCTCCTCTGCCTGGCTGCTTACCTTCAGGAGGATCACAGGAACCTTTTGGAGCTTCCATCACAGTTTGTTCAACTAGCTAGGGAAGTGGGCTAAAAACAGCACCAGATGCCAGAAGTCCTAATCCTCTCCTCTCTGCTCCTATTGCTGCTTAGACTGCAACGTAATGCTAAGCACTAAGAATAAGCTTGAACATCTGTCTGATTCAGGCAGTCCTCTTGGTGGGTATGAAGTCTAATCCTCCTTATTTCGATGTTCTCCTTTTCTGGCTTTCCTGGTTCAGATTCTTGGCCTTATACAAGATAGATCATCCTTCTTCTCTTGCCTTGCTGGCTGAGTACCATATAACTAAAAAGACAGGTTTTTGCATTTGCCATTATCTAACTAAAATGTTTTACTAAAACTGGGAAAAAATTGGTATTTCCTGGGATGCTGAAACCAAGGGTTAGAGTTTGTTTTCTGCAAGACATTCAAATCCAATTAAAACTTTCCAGAATGCTCTCCTTCCTCCTGAGACCCACCTGGACATTGCTATGAAAAACACCTCCTGTAAATGATACTTGAAGTAGAGAAAAAACTTTACAGTTGTGCTCCTCCAGCTACCAGGTTCCCTTCTCACCAAAATGGTTGTAGATTTTTATTGCTTATTTGACAGTGCTCAGGAGGGAAAAAAATGCTTCACAATACAGATAAGAAAACCCAAATTACTGCCTGCAGTAGTTTGGAAGTGTGGCATGGTGACAGGGATGACAATAGGATAGGGGAACACAGTGGGAAGGAAAAGTCAAGTATGAGAAGTGAGACCATGCTGCTGTTCCCTGAGACTTGCTGTGCAGCATGAAAGGACATAAAATCAAGGACTTCTGAGCTATGAAACACGGTATTCCATTTTCATTTTCTTGGAAGCAGATTTTCTTCCATAAAATCTTGATTTTTAAAGAAGTCTAAGTAAAAAAAAAAAAATCAGAGTTGTTGTCACTCAGAGCTGTCACACAGAGCTGTTGTCACCAGCTCAGAAAAGTATTTTGACTTCAATGGCACATGAACTCATATTTTTTCCAGAAAGATGATAAGTATTGAATAAAGCCTGAGCCAGTGACTAGAATGGAAATACTGGCATCAGAAATGTTTGATTTCTCAAATATTCTGCCATTTTGAACTGTAATTACAGCATTACATTTATAGAATAATAATTAATTACTGAAGTTTTCCCCCTCAATTTTTCTAAAATAGTTTTCAAATGGACCTATTGTTACTGCTTAGCAAACTGTAGACAGAACAATATAAGACCTCTTTGAAGAAAAATGTTGTGATTTCAATCGATTTTAATGCTGTTCTACTAACAAAAGAAGTATTTGACTGGAGAAACTACTTTAGGCCCATGAAATCTCTAGTCTGGCTTGGGAAAACAAATCTAGGAAGCTCTTTATTTTCATGTATTTTTCTAAGTGAAAACTGCACCATTCACTTCATAAGATTTAAAACTTGCTGTGGTGTGAGCCACAAGACTTTCTGCAGCTAGTTATAGTGTTATTTCAGTCTGAAATGCCACCAAAAATAACTAGTACAAACTCATTATTTCTAAAGAAAACAAACTTATTTTTGTAGAAATTCAGAATACATACATTTTTGCATAGACTTGTAATATCAGCTGAGAGCAGTGCTAAAAATCAAACATCCTTTAAAAAGATATGATTTCTTGTAGTAAAAGATTTGATGAGCCTATGCAGCAAGCCAGCTTGGATTTCTTCAAGGAACAGAATTCTAATTGTTATTAGAATAGCAACTAAATATTAGCAATTGTTATTAGCAATAGCAACTAAATATTCTGTGATTTTCAAGCCTCAGGAATATTAACTAATGGGCAAGGGAGACAGATGCTGCTCCAAAGCATTATTACTGTTTGAGATGAACAAGCAGCACAGAGGATAGGTGATGGGGGAAACAAAAGGCACAGAGCAAGGAGTGTTCTGCACAAGACATGCAAATGAAACAAGATGAAATTAAAATCTTAACCCCTCACTGCAATGCCTTGCCCAAGCAGGTGACTTGTCAGTATGGTGATGGCACAATGGCAAGACTGAAATTCTAGCCCAGCACAATCAATGGCAGATTTTCTCAACAGTTTCAGACTAAGAACTAAAATAATTTTGAAGACCCCACTGAGCAATATGTTCAGCTCTGGGGCCCACCCAGCATAACAGACATGGACCTGCTTGAGTGTGTCCAGAGGAGGGGCATAAAAATGATCAGGGAGCTGGAACACCTCTTCTACAAACACAGACTGAGGGAGCTGAGGTTGTTCAGTGTGGAGAAGAGAAGGCTCTGGGAAGACCTTATGGCATCCTTCCAATACCTAAAGGGGGCCTACAAAGGAAGATGGGAAGGGATTCTTTATCAGGGAGTACAGTGATAGGACAAGGAGTAACAGTTTTAAACTGAAAGTTAGTTTAGATGAGAGGTTAGAAAGAAATTTTTTACTGTGTGGGTGGTAAGAGACTGGAACAGGTGGCTCAGAGATGTGGATGCCCCATCCCTGGAAATGTTCGAGGCCGGGTTGGATGGAGCTTTGAGTAACCAGGTGGAGTTGAAGGTGTCCCTACCCATGGCAGGGGGGGTGGCACTAGATGATCTTCCAGATTATTTCCAATACAAATTGGAAAGTTATTCTATGATTCTAAAAGGGGTTTGAAGGCTATGACACTTTATCTACCAAAGTCATCATCAGAGTTCCTACTGGCTGAGTGACCAAGGTCTTGTATTTCAACTCTATGCAGCATCTGCCTGCTCCCAGAATGTAATTCTTTTTGTAGTTTTCTTCTAGAGAGTTGCTGAAGAACTTTTATCAATACTCAGTGACCCACCTCTAGTTTCTCAAGTTTTCTACATTTGGAGTTATGGGAAAATTTCAATACACAGAAGGAAATCTTCTAAATAAATCGAGTCAGACTTTCCTAAATATTGATTTCCTGTGAATTCAGCTTCTTAATTTATGGCACAAGTTAACATATGTACAGATACATTTCATTATCCTAAACTGTTGTCTTCTGAAGTCTGTGAGATATATTCTAAACAAATTGACACAAATTTTTCATTTCTTTTTTAGTAATGCACTCTGTGAATAAAATATACAACAAAATCTACACACAGGTTTAGAATCTCTTGGTAGAAGCTGCCTTCAGATTCCAGATTCAGAGACATGGAGATTCTAGCACAGCAAAAGACTTGTTATAATCAGAAGTATGTTAAATTTGAACAGATTCAATTATTCACTTGGAATAAAATTGATTGCATAAGTAATTATTTCCTTTCACTGTGAACAGCTTCTGGACTAATGGCCTAGTTTATTACTAATATTTTTTACTCATAATATTCACAGAATAATCAGGATGATCTTCAGATTCAGAATGTTCACCAGATATTCTCTCTGACCATTTTTGTTGTTATTTATGCTGTGTGATTAGCCACTCGAACCATATGGCATTGTTTCTAGTCCCTGAATCAGTGACAAATGCCTTGATCTGGATAGTGATGAAAACAAAAGTTCATTTCCATTATGAATCTTCAAATGAAAAAATCATGTCCCAAAAACCTTTTCTTTTTCATGAATTGTGAATATTTTCACCCATTCCATGTGGACATCCAAGTAATGATGAATAACATAATACATAAATTAATCCTAGGGCATTACTTTTTCTCAAAGTTTTCACAGAACATTCTTTTTTCATTTGACAAGGGTCAGCTTTTTCAT
This sequence comes from Oreocharis arfaki, assembly GCA_013398015.1. Lineage (NCBI taxonomy): Eukaryota > Metazoa > Chordata > Aves > Passeriformes > Paramythiidae > Oreocharis > Oreocharis arfaki. The sequence goes on from VZRR01005243.1 coordinate 520,844, forward strand.
AGGCTCTAAATTTTAATGACAGCTACATTGTTTGGACTTTGGTTGCTATCATCATCATCGTCATCATTATTATTGTTATTACTAGCCTTTGAACTTGTTATTTCTTCAATTAATTCGATGTATTGATTCAATCAACATATTTACTTTTCAAAACATGCTTTCAAATAAATATTTCTGGGCAAGGCAGACATATTGGCTCATTTCTTTAAGAAAACAAATACCATTTGAGGAATATTAGGGGAAAAGCCATATAAATTGGCACTTTTCTTAAAGATTTCTGCACATAGCAGCACATTTTTTCACAGTTATATAAAAGTCAACTTTACTTGAACATTTCTGAGAAAACTAACACTTTTCTTCAATATCTGGAAATGATTCCTACATAAAACCAATGTGTCTCAAACTTCCAAAATTTAAGACTATTAAAAACATAGTCCACATGGCATATTTCATAATACTAGTCTATTCTATTCATACCTGTTACATCAGTCATCATCTTGACATCTAAATGCACAAAGTTTAAAAAAATGGTGTTCCTTTTTTAAAAAAAATTAAAATCTGACTTCTCAGAGATCACAGAAATTTACTTCATATAATGAGCAAGAATTTTTTCTAGTCTCAGCATCTTTGTTCTCAGTATCTTTAAATGCGAACTGAGAGTAAACACAAAGATATAGCTACTGTTTAAATTTATGATTTTGCTATCTGCAAAACAACAAGGAATTTGAGAGACACAACAGTTAAAACAGCTTGGATTAAAATAGTCTTTAGCCCATGCAAATATAAGGTGGTACATGTAGGAAGAGTAATACAATTCACAGTAATCGAATAAGAGCATCTCCTGTGAGAGACAGTGATAGGAAGGGTCTTAGGGCATGTGGTGTGGAAGAGCTGATCTGGCTGTCATGGTTTCCCCTTCTCCATGTAAAATTCTGTGAAGCTATGAAACAGAGGGGATCCAATCTGGGCACCAAACAGCGAAGGAACCTGAAGTTTGGCCAGCCCTTCCAAAGGAAGTAGGTTTTTGACATTATTCGTTCATCAAAAACTCAGCCTTTTTCTTCCATCATTCTAGTGTTTCATAACAAAAATGCCATTTCATAATGAGCAGCATTTCTGAACAGAAATAGTAGAAGGGAGTCCTGCTCTTCAGTAGTGTTTTTCCTTCTTGAATCAGAATCTTGTTGCTATGCTGCAGTCACATATTTAGAAGGGTTGCACTAGCTACTGTAACTGAGGAATGCTTCAGGAATTATCCACTGTGATTGACAAATCTCAGCCCATGTTTTTCACGCATGGCCTCTAGAAAATAAAGCAAAGATTTTCACAAGCTTCTGGCATGCGTTTTTCAGAATTATGGAAAACATCATGCCACTTTATGAGGTTTCTGTTGTATCGCCAAGTGGTGCATTTGTGTAACAACTATGCACAGCCTGATATATCCCACCAGAACTGGATTTACCAGGCATGAACAATCCATGCAGATCCACGCATTCATTATGAGCTTAATTATGGCTTCCACATGTACAGCAGCCAGACTGGAGATACTTTACCTGCATAGTAGCATCCAACCCACTAGAAGCTACCAAACATACACAGGGTCATAGGTAAGAGTACATTATGCCCAAAATTCACTTAGATAAAACTACTGAGTTGAAAAAAGGGTTCAAGAAAAACCAGACATACAGTACTTCTAATGTAGACTGCATATTTTACTGCAAGTCTGGATTCCTCACTGGCAGTCCTGAATTTGACCCAAGGATCAGCTTCCCATGAGTCAGGCAAATCTGATAGAATCTCTGCATTTATTTCTATGCATAGACACACACACACACACACACCCCCCAAAAATATTACAAATGTGTAGGATATGCCACTTTAACATATAAGAGATACTGATTATTCTGAACATTCAGAAAACTTTCTGGTCTGCCAACAATAAGGAGAGTGAGGAGAAGAGAGGAGGGGCAAAGGAAAGGGAAACGGAAAGGAGCAAGGTGAAGTAAAGAAAAAAGAAGAGAAAAGAAGAGATATAAGGAGAATAGAAAAATCCTAGTCCTTCACATAAAACAGATCTTTTCAGGATGCACGAAAATGCTCGATGACATTGCTTGTTTGGAAGAACTGTTTCTCATTATGTCCCAGAACACTACTTCTACTACTTCCAGTGCTGGTTCAACTCAGTCACTCCACTCTGGAGAGAACCATGTGTTTTGGATAAAAAAATCCACAGTGGTCTTTCTGTGCTTTTCACCACTTCTGCAGTACTCCAACCATTTGTTTGCGTTCTCATTTAACTGGCTTCATTCCTCTAAGCCCATTGAGTGCTGTCATATACCTTTGTCTTCAAATAGATGAAGAACCTGAGATGAGGCTGTCTGACCTATCTGTCAATAGCATGAAATAAACTTCTTGGTTGCATTTCTGGCTCTCTCCTTGTCTTCCATCTCCTCCAGCCTTTGAGCAGCATATTCATCACACACACTCTGACTCATCACCATCCAACTTCAGCCCTTCTGGAGGCTCAAGTTTTTATGAAATTGCACCAGAGGATGAAGCTGGCTGGCTACATACAGAACATAAAACAAATTAAGCCAAGAAAAAAACTGGTAAAGAAATGTGCTATAAGAAAAAATTCCTCTGTGTATACAGTAACATCTATAATTTCCTTTCCTATTGGAGTTAAAGACAAATATAGTACAGAAGGATGGTTATTCATCACTTCTATCGACAGCAATATTCATGCGACTACACTTGCAGTAGCAGAAGTCAGACTGGAGAATATTCAGGCATTGAAGCATCAGACAGGAGGAAGAAGCAGGGGATATGCTCACCGGTGAAGCTGCGAAATTAAACTAAAGGAGGAGATGGAGCAGGAGGCTACTGCCTAGATGCATATGAATACTCCACTGAAAATGAAAGGTGGTATTTTTTTCTCCCAAACTTAGAAGACTCCTAAAAATGTGTCTCATAATTCTTATGAGACTGAAGGACTTCCACATAAGGTCTGAATTTCACCCACAAGGTCTACTTCAGACTAAGGGGTTGGAAAGGTCATATTTTTCTTATTATATGTGTGTCTCTAAACTCAGGTTTTTTGTGGAAACAGCAAATAGTCATAAATAAATAACTGCAATTTATTTGCACTTGCATTGCGTCATAAAATCTTAATAGGAATCACTATCTCATCACTATCTAGATTTCTAAGACAGGAAACTTCTGTGACCAAGGCAACTTCCATTCCAGGTTTGGGAGGAAGTGGAGAACTGTCATGCATTAGAATATTGTTTCATTTGTAGAAAGACCTCTGGACCTTTTATTAAATATTGAGGAGGATTTAATTTTTATTATTATTTTAACAGAAATCCATTTATTAGTTGATTTTGTTTTCTTCGGGGCACCATGTCAGTGACTTGACACCATTAAACACACATCTACCAATATAGCTATGCGAATTTCAACAGTTAGGTAGAAATTACTTATAACCATTTCAGAGGTTTGATTTCAGTTATATCCTTTGGGATTCTCAGTTATCATTGCACATTTTGAAAAATGAAACTAGCAACTGGAGCACAGCCCTTCCATCTCTGTTTACACACTTTGTAAAACATAAACAACCAAATCTGTGAAGCATGGAAAGGGAAAAGGAAAATTACATAAATGAAGCTGAAGAAAATGACAAAACAAAGTCAAACACTTCAGATAAAAGAAGAGAAGGAGGCCAAGTTTATGTCTTCAGTTTTGCAAAGGATTATTTCCTGATGTACAGTTTCTCACAGAAGTGATTCTGAAAAAAATATCCAGGGCAGTCATTCAGTTCTATAAAGTAATATCAATAAGCTATCAATGTGTTTCCATCTTTGCAAGACAAAGAATTTTCTATTTGTTGAAGCTGCAAACCAAAAAATTTAAAACTCCAGTATGTTTTAAATAACAATAATTATTTTTTGTATCCTAATTTAAAACATACACCGAACTAAAAGAAGGTTCAGTTTATCTATCTCTTCTTCAGAGGTCTCACTGTTCTTCACGGGTCTCACTGTTTTGCTGCCAGAAAACATCTTCTCATTTCTATTCTGAGGCCAGTGACGATGAAGTGTTCAATGCTAGCACGCTTGGATGGCACATCATGGAAAATGTGTTTCATGGTCCCTACCAACATCCAACAACAGTGCAACAGCAGCAGAACTCCTTCCTGTCTGGAAGTAACAAGGGACATGAAGATAAAATTCTGTCTCCTTCCACCCAGATGGAGTCTCAATGGGCCAGGCTCAGGCAGACACACAGAACAGCAGTGAGAGCTCCAAATTCTATCAGTCAGGATGCAAACCAGCCCTAAGCATGAAAAGGCAGGACTCCTATTACAGATTATAAAATTTCTTGCCATCAAAGAGAGAAGATACATTCCTCCCATTTACTTATATTATGCAGGTCAAAGCTGTACGGAATATTCTAAAGTCACTTCGGTTCAGGATAAAAGCTCATGTTGCATCTAGACCAAGGCAATCCCTACAGTCTCACAATCCATCATTTTGTAAAAAAACATGCCCATAATAATTACAGCAATTAAAAATAAGTTTCTCTTCTTAAAAAATGAGCTCATGGAATAGCTGTGTTAAAGAAGTGTACAACTGCACCAGGCATTGACCAGGACGTCTCATATCTGCAACACTGTGCCTGGTACACTGCAAGGTTTCCTGCAGGACACTGTTACTGCTTCCACTAAATTACCAAGACACAATTAGTTTTGTGACAGCTGGGTAAACTTGGTGATGTGGGATATTTAAGCAGGATTTGCAGTTTTCTGTTGGACATTTCATTCTGTTACTGCTATTATTGGCATATTTAGTGTTTAGACATTTTTTGCTGCCTTCTTTAAACCAGTAAGTCTAAATAATTTAATTTTTTTCTGGAATTTTATTTCTAGTGAAACCAACCCATGTGCATGCCATGTGATTGAAAAAAAGAAAACAACGACAACATCAAAAACAGAAACAACAACAACAACAAATAAAGAAAGCCCAAGCTTCTAGCAAAAATAATGTACCAGGCTTAAAAGGGGAAAAAAAATTCTGACCCTTTTCCTGATTTGATGTCCTGCCTTTCCCATGAAAACCCTTTTTCTTCCCCAGAATTTTGCCTTCTCCATCAAAGAAAGATTTGGACTTTTTTTCCTTTGAATTCTTATGAACTCAGTGTTTATTCATTGGAAAACTATCCTGAGAAATGGACTGCCTTATCTTATTTCCCTCTTATCTTTCACACTTTTCATGTGCCATTCCTTAGAACAGACTCAGGGTCTAACCCCGGTCTGCTGCAGTCAATGGGCTTTGAGCCAGGTTGAAACCCTGGATTACTACAGAATCAGTCATCAACCACTGCACAAGCAAAAGTTTTTATCACCAAGCAGCCCTCTCTCTCAACAGCAACCCCTCTGCTGAAACACCGATTGCTAACCGCAATGTCTGGAACACAGTCTCTGATTTTAGGAAAGCTCCGGACAAAACAAGATCATTTCTTTCCCAGAGACTGGACAACTCAAACCACCAGAATGAAGCAGTACTGTGGTTTCATGTTGCATGCTTGTAATTAGAGCACAGATTGATAGTTACTTCACTATCATCCTTCAAATCCTTCCTAAAGCTGTCTTTTGCCAACAAAAAAGAAAAAGAAGTGGCAATGTTATTATGATTGCTTACAAAGCTAAGCCATACCTTCTCACTCCTGTTCAGTCTGCATCCATCTATTGCCTCATACTAAGAAGCTCTTTATTCTATATTTGTAAAGTGTCTATTAAAATGGGATCCAGACTCACGACTGGCTGTCCTGAACATCACAACAAGATGAAGGCATGTCAGCATCAGGTTGCCCAGTTTCAAAAGGCTGATAATCCAAATGCATGTTTTAAGTTTACCTTGAGAGGTAGCACAGCTGATCTCATGAAATGAGTGGGTTTACGTTTCCATGGAACAAAAAGAATGCATGACCTACCGTACTGTTTTTGATGCATTCAGCAAACAAATGCGTTATCCCACGTGCATAATGCAATGCTATCACCCACGTCGTGGCTGGCTGTGTTGGCAGACTCTGCTGTACACAAGTTCCCCTTTTTGCTGACACCACCTCACCCATGATGAAAGGAGGCAGCCAGCACACGTCAGGCGGGTGTCAGCTGGGACAAGAAAATGGCAGAGTCCGTGCAACAAAAGTTCTATCCTCAGCTCTGCAAAACAAGTGACCTCCAAAACCTCCAAGTAGAACACCACCATTTTTCCTGTCAGCAGCATTTTACCCATACTGGGAGAAGGAAGGAGAGCCTGAGCCCAGGTTTCTCCTATATAATTAGGAAAAATTGAGGAGAACTTGCTGAAGAAAAGTATCTAGCACTCAGGCAATGCTAATGAAGCTCAAGAGATGAGCTTCCATTATTATTGTTAAGAGCTTATCAGAAACCTTATTCTGAGTTGAAAAGCCTACTCAATGCTGCTGTTAGTCATCCTGAGTTTGTCCTTCACAGTCACTGGAGCTAGAAGACAATGCTCTGGTCCTGGTGCTGCTGATACACCGTTATCAGCTCTTCCCAGAGGAAAACAATGTCAGCAATGGCTGATGATGATGTGAATGCTCTGCTGTACTATACTGTGCTTCCCTAACAAACATACTTCTCTCAGGAATTAATTTTACTCATCCTCCATTGCTTTTTTAACCTGGGAGGTGTGGATTTGTGATTAGCCACAGGAGGAGCTATCACAGTTGGTGGAACACCATGTTCCTGAGGTCAGGACCAGCATAACCCAGTAAAAATCAACCCAGCAACTGGAAAGGGTCTCTTTTCCAATGCTGCCATTTCATTCCATTCAATTCTTTTCTGGAAACCACGGTCTCTCGCATATTTTTAAGTCTCAGGCAAAACCAATCCAGCTTGTTCCTGAAATAACTCCAGCTCTATTATGGCAAGGCAAGAAGTGAGGGATTTGTTTTTCTTTCTCTCCCGGTTTGTTATTTAGTGCTTTTTAAGAGACACGCATGTGGCAAACATCAAATTAAAACACAATCAGCCTCAACACTGTATTGATAGTGAAGACAATGCTTTCCTTCATTCTCATTTGAAGACAGTTTATATTTGTAACAATATATGTCTGTCACCTCACTACATGCAGAACTACGTGCACTGCCTTTTAAAATGTACAGGGAACAGAATAAAACACTTGTAATCAAGTTTAGTTTCCTCCAAAACTGAAAAATTAGATTGGAACAGATAGATGTGTTCAGATGCAGATGTATACAATTAAGCACTAAAAGGATAATAAGAAAGTTGTGGTTTAATCCAATAAAAAAGATTTGAGAAACACTGAAAGTTGCTCGTAATGTTGGTCTTGAAAATAGTACCTAAATCTGTATTATCTGTGAAAATCTGCTCCTTCATGGAAAAGCTGCAGCTTTGCCTCTCATCCTTGTATCAAAGGCTTGAAATTTGGCAGAAAGACTGCACTAACACCAGGTAGGAATGGTATGTCCAAGAAAAGCTGCCCAAAATCTGGCTAGGGTTCTGAAGGGAAAAAAAGGCAAATGCAAATGCTTGTTGATATTTGGCAGCAAAACTACCTCAAAATGTATTTCACTGAGCATTATTCACTGTGGATTGATAGGGCTTGGTCAGGACTTTACATGCAATTGCTCTTATTACCTCTTTCTGGAGCCCACCGTGGGGACAGACACAAGGAATAACCAGAGAGAATTGTTCCTTCCTGTTTTCTCTCCGGACACTTATTTTAACCCTATCATGCCATTCAGATTTGTCAAAAAAAATTAAACCAACTAAATAATCCAAGGCCTGTTTCATTCTACGAAAGCCTCATCTTTCCAGCAAGTCAAAGAACTTCTTATTTGATTATATTTTAGTGAGGAAAAAGTTTCAAGTAACTTGATCCTAAATTACAATGGACATTCCCTCTACGACTCGTTCTTCTGACAGGAATTTAATTTGGCTAATGACTCACAGTAAAGCCCTCCCTATTTACAAAAAGCATTCCTGAAGTAGAGTATCATTTTGCACTGATTGAAACACAAAACACGTTCCCTAGGGAGGTTTTGTCCATGGCAGAAAATGTTGAAAAGTGTTGTTATATTATTTGAAACCTTCAAAATTTGACCTAAGCACAGAAAGACTGGGAAGATAACTTGCACGAATTATGCTGTTTTTAATTTAAATACCAACTTTTTAGTGAAAAGGTGGTGTTGTCTGTGTTTCATTTTTTCTTTTTTTCCCTTTTTTTGATGCTACTAAACGAATGTTTGCACTGTGCAAACAGTAAAGATACATATTTACTTTACTTCTTGAAATAGCAGGTGAATTTTTTTATTTCTTGAAGACAGCAGCCAAGCTGAGGAATGGCATTTCCCAAGAGCTGAACTGCTGCACACTGAACACTAGAACTCAGCTCTGTTCCAGTCCAAGGAAGTCTCCAACTGGAATCAGAATAAGTGTATTGAAAATAGGGGTTTTTTAGAATTTCTTAGTGAGAACAAGTACCCAGCAAGATTATTAATTTTCTTGCATTTTTTTTATTAGACATATTCTTTAATTTTTCAAGATTCTTTGGGAATTTCAGCTTATCCAGGACAGATGGAATATTATCAATATAAAGGCATGAAGTGGAATGTATGCCAAGACACTTCACATATGCTGGTCCCCATTTTTTTTCCCCGTAAAATCTAAGTCAGTTATTCTATGCTAAATGCAGAGCAAAATACACACAGGTGCCAGAGAGCAGCTGACATGCGCTGAGATCCCATATTGACATGCCCCAGTGTAATGCACCCATGTTCCCAAAACTCATGAACACGTGCATCTCTTGAGCTGCGTGTATTGACGCAGCTCACAGAAAGCTCCTGGAAGATGAGCAACTGACCAGAGACAACTTTCTGTCTCTCCTTCTTTCTTTGCTGTTGCAGCATGCAGGAACCTTGCCCCACGCACCTAAATTCCCTGAAATCAGGTCCCCTGGATGACAGACCTTACTGGAAATGGCAATGTAGAAGAATAAGCATTCCCCTTACCAACTGATGAAAATATCTGCATAGGAACTTAATAATGAAACCAGAATAATAGAAATGAACTGCATTAAATCTGAAGTGCCCCTATCCTTGTCTTACTTAAGACACTGACAAATACAGCTGGCTAGTATTTATTAGCTGATGAGAGATTAGCCAGGGCAGCTTTAGATTCTTTTCCGTGTGAAATAGGTTGTCATTATTATTTATTTAGCCAAATAGTACCTATCAATATTTATGAACAACAGGAAGGTAATGTAGACTTACTTTTGAATAAATTAAAGAAGGACTAATCTATGGTAGTTGCATAATACAGAAATGACCTGCTTAACCTTTAGTTACATTTCACAAATCACTTTCCCAGAGTGAGCAGCCTGTACAGAGAAAGAAAAATAGGCAGACCTGTAGAACAGTGTAATGCTCCATTACATGTAAGGAATATAATGTAAAATACCACTTTAAACTGAAAAAAATAACGCATTCAGTGTGAGCTTATGGTCATTTAATACAATAAACACTAAATTGCTCTGTCTAACATCCCCTTTGCACACAGTGCATTTCAGCAGGAGATGTGATGCAGCAAAGGGAAAGGATCAAAAAACAGCCAAGGGGATTTGCTGCCTGCAGGCCCCCAGCCCACAGGCACACTGAGATTCAACAGGCACTGACCATAAGCAAAATAACCAAGATGTGTGTCTGTGGTAGAAGTCATCTCAATGACTTCTTGAAGTCAGAGCATTCTTGAGATGTGTTCATGCTTCTGGGAATGTTGCTGAAACTGATATTCTTATCAAATATTTAGTAGAACAGAATGTTAACTCTTTTATGTTTAAATATTTGCAACATTTGCTGATTATTTTTTCCCATACTTGATAAATTTTTCACAATCTCTTCCAGTACATAAACTGGGGGGCAGCAGCTGAGAGGAGAAAGGGCAGGGCTGAAGCTAAATAAATGGAAATGTTTCCTCACACATTAGGTGGTTCAGCTGCCAGAAGTCTGTTCTGCAGTATGTTGAGCTAAAGCACACATGAGCTTGGTCCTACTGGGCCAAGCCAAGGGGCTGTATGGGGCAGCATCCTGCCTCCAGCAGGGGGTCCAGCCTGAAAAAGGAGTAAGACCCAGTATGGCTGTTCTTACCTGCATAGGTAACCCTTCCCTGCTGGCCTGAGTCCTTTTCATTTGGACACTTTCATGGAAAGTATATCCAGCTGAGACTTTAGTGTGATCTCCTGTATACCCAAGTCATCACAAATTACACAAGCATCCTTATTAAATCTGGAAACTTCAACTAATTTATTTCCTTCTTCAAGAAATTACAAGTAAAAGGAATGAAGAAAGTGGGAAAGGTCTTGAAGTCTATGATAGACAAGACCTCTAAAAAGGGAAAAAAACTGACCACAAAAAAAGATCAGTTCATAACAGAAACTATGTTATACCTATTTTAGTATATTATGTTATACTAAACAGATGGAAAATCACATCAGGATCCCTGACAATGTGCTGAAGAGATGGCCAGGAGCTGAGGTGGCCAGGAGATAAGATGGCCTCTCAGCTCTGTGTAATGAAAAGTCAAGAAATGCCTCAGGTTAGGCGGCAAAGCCAATGGGATTTGCTGCACAGTTTCGGAGATTCATAAATCTGACCTAGCAGCCAGACCTTGGTACTCTGGAGAAACATGAAACAGAAAAACAAAGCAAAAAAAGTCAGCAAAGAACCAGGGCTTCTTGGTGAACAGCTTTTCCTTAATGTGTTCGAGACCTGAAACTGCTATTTTGCTTCTCAGCACAATGAAAGTTTGCCCTGTGAAACATCAATTGCTTGATCACGTGTGACAGACATTTGCAAACATGACCACAAGCACATAAGATTTGTGAAGCCAAGGACAAACCCTCTCTTACCCTGGCTTACATACTCAAAACTTGTTGTCATTCTACAGCAACAGCCAACACAACAGGGCTTTTTAACAATATTTGTTGGATTTAAACTTTCCACGACATATGCTGAATCCTTCAGTCCTGAGCGAGACTGGGAGAGGAATATTCCCAATGCTATGGTTTAGCCCCTGTTGAACTGAGACAAAATCATCACTTGTTTAATTTTTGGGACTGGCTTGAAACCTTGGCTACGTTAAATCAATGAAAACACTGCTGCTGGCTTGAGAGAACTCAGCATCTATGAATATACTATTCAAAGCTGGGATAGCTAGAAAAGGCTGTAAAATGCAGACAGCAAGGAGTTCTGCAGCACAAACGGACCTGGTTCTTCTAGAAAAACACAAGTGTGTGTTCCCCAGCCTCACAGGGTCCATGAGACCAGGGTTTGCCAAGGTGCTTAGACCTTGGTCCATATGGCAGCGCTGAGCTGGAACTCAGCCCTCTTCCTCCTTCCAGCCTCTGTCTCCCTCTTGGCCCTCCTCCACTGCCTCTCACTCAGCCTGTATCACTGCCACCATCCCAAAAGTATGGCATTGACTCGGGGGAAAGGCACAAGATTTCACCCCAGTAAATCAGTATATTTTTCTCTAGCCTCCTGCCTGGAAATGATTGCCCAAGAACCATATAAAAATGTTGTAATTTCCAGGTTTTCCACCACCTTCCTATAAAAACAGAAACAAAAAAGTCAAAAATCTCGAGGCAAATGCCCAGGATGGAAAATGTCAGACAAAATGGTTAAAATTTAACAAATTTGTTTATGTCTAAGAACGGGATCTGGTAAGAAAGAATACTGAGGAACCTCAGACACCACTGAAGTGTGTCCAGGTTTGAGCTGTACTGGAAAGTCATTTGGTATTGCCAGTACTATGCAGTAGCTTATAAAGCAGAGGAAGAATGACCATCATTTCTGCACATGAAACTGCTCAGTCGGGATAAACTCCATTTGAGAGGGGACAGCCGTGGAGTGTCTGACCTGGCCAGAAATGGGGTGACATAACAGCAACCAGGTTCAAAGACTCTTACTGCATGCAAGGGGAATACCAGCTGCATCAGGGACCTTAGCTTGGATCAAGCTTTTATTGACCACACATTGAAATCTCCTGCTGAGGTTTTCAGATGCTCCTGAATTGATTCATTGATGGGATTCTAACACCCTTCAGCCCCACAGTCTGCTGCACTCCTGAGTTGTGTGCTTGGTGGTATTTTGACCTGATCTGGGATGTAACTGGGATCTAGGCAAAGATCTGAGCAGTTTTCACACCTGCTAAGTGTGGCGATTGTTGGCATTTCTCCACTTCTCTTTTGCCTTCACACACAGGCAGAGAAAGAGTACTGTCTCTGTTTTATCTGAATATCTTTTATACTGCTATCTGTACTTTAAAACACATTCAGGTGAAACAACAAATGCAAAGGCTACATAATAGACTGTACTGGATGTATCCAGATTACTTGAAATACCTTCTGCTTCAAACCTTTTCAGCATTCTTGGAAATTTTTAAAAGGCATCTGTGCAACAGAAGAATAACAAATAAAGGCCATTTTATTACACACCAGAAGATAAACTTCTAGACACACTTAAGTCCATAGCAAAGAGGGCTTTTTTCGAAGAAGAACCTTTTCACTTTGAAAATTCAAGAAAATAACATTCTTTGTAGCATCAACATAATACCATTTTGTGGTCTCAGATTAAGCAAAACATTATCTTCTCATCACAATTATTGATAAATATCTATTTTGGCACCCACCTGTGCATCTAGCCAGCCTGCCTAGGCAGCTTTACCCATTCTGATGGTGTAAAGGGCTGGTTTCCATGTGAAAATGTCTCTTACTTACTCCAGACCTGACTCAGAGGATGAACTCTGAGCCAGACTGACCACCCCAATTCCTGGAAATTCAGAAAAAAGTGAGGATGTAAAGGACTCAGAAACACACCATGATCTTCTTTTGGTCATGACTTGCACAGATCAGTCAGGCATGAAACCAATTCAGTGCACAAATGGCTTCTCCAGTGCAACCAGTCGTGCCTTCTGAGGCCTCAGGTGCTCTGAGGCCCAGCTTTGCTTGCAGCACTTTGCTCTCCCAAGCTGTTCTACTCTCCTTCCCCAACCCTGCAATGCCATACCTTACCTCCTCAGAAGAGGGGAGCAAGGATGGAAAGGGAGAGGAATGGTGGGGAAAAGCCTGTGCTGGGAAGGACAGGTTTGGGGAGCATCATACCCAAAGGGAAAAGCCTGAGGTGTGAGGCACGGGGAAGCTCTGTTTGCTGCTGCTGCACCCCCCTGCCCCTGCCAGAGCCAGAGCTGGGGGGGGGAGAGGCAGAGGGCGCTGCCTGAAAGCATCCTAATTTGCTGTCGGAGAGCAGGAGGCTGGCTGCTGCTGAGGGCAGAACATCATCCGCTGTTGGAAAGAATTAATATGCAGTGAGACGCGAGCTTTGGATGCAAAGCTGCGGTGCCTGACCCCGCGCCAAGGCAGAGCCTGGGCTCCATGGGTTACAGGCATGTCTGTGTGGACAGAATGATGATAGGTGAGCCGCTGGCTGCAGTCAGGGCAGCAGTCCCTATGGCCCTGTGTTTTCCTAGCTAATATTTAGTTGAGAGGCCTCCAAGGAAAACCCATGGGATGCTGGTGCTGGTGATTCAATAAGTGTCATTCTTCCCTCTGAGTCAGAGCACAACCATTTCCCATAAATGGGGTTAATAAGTCCTCGATGGCTGGAGAGAGCAGTCTTTTAGGCCAGACATAAAAAGCAGAAGTCCTGAACAGTAGTGTGAAAAACATTTGTAACTACAGCAAAGTGAAGGGATTTTCCTAGCTCAGTATAAACAAATGGGTTCACTTCTGCACATTTTGCTAAAGCAGTAACAGGCCCATTTTCCATTGAGAGAAAGCCAGCTTCGGAGGAAAACTAGTCCTGGTTTGGGGTGAAAATGACTTTTTTATTATGTACGAACAAGGTGATATTTTTGTCTGGGTTTTGTCCTGCAGTGAGGGATGTGAGGTCAGGCAGTGAAGAGGAGCCATTGCGCCCGGCGCACTGAAGAAGCGATGGTGAGGGCGGAGGACTTCCACAGTGGAGCCTTAGGCTGGGGTTTGCCAGGCAGGTATTTGAAATGATGCCACTATAAATGCTACTGTTGCCTCCGGCCTCACTGTGCTGAGCAGCAGTGCTGAGCCAGCGTGCCGAGGTCCCCAGCAGCCAGGGACGTGCACAGTCACACCCAGCTCTCCTGGGACAGCTGTGTTTCGCTGGCTCTAAGCAGAGCTAACATGCAGCCCTGGTGTTTCAATATTCTTAGGGATGCAGATTCTTCCTTCTGTAAAAAAAAAATAGTTATGAGGGAAGACTTAGCAAAGAAAAAGTTATTTGGGGTATACCTAAATCAGAAAGTTATAATGAAGATGTCTCATAAAAACGGAGTTAAAGGCAGGTGCAAGACATGCTGCTCAGTGCTGGGCAGGACTAGTCGTTTACATCAGCTCCACTACTCAGATGATTCAGGTGAAATAGGTACCTTAATGGCACAGAAATACAAATCCAGAGAGGTGTGAGAGCTTCTGAAGCCGGTACGAGGTGCTGTGGGGAGCTGGGCTGTCAGCCACAAGCAGAGGAGGAAGTCTCCCTTGAGGGGATTAATCACAGCAGCTGTTGCTGCTTTCAGGAGGGAAGAGAGAAGGGCTTTCCCCACACCTGTCCAAACCAGGTAACTGCAGGAATTTATTGCCTTAACCTCAATGCTCCTCACCCTTCCTCCCTTGTTTCTGCTCTTGCTGTGTCCTATGTGCAATTCCAGTATAAGCTCTTCAGAAACACTCTTCATTGCTATATGTGGCTGAGGCTATGGCTTGTGCGTTTAAGGATCCTAAACAGGCAATGATAAAGAAAATAGGTATCTAATGTGCAGCTAGCAGAAGCCAAAAATTGTCCCAACTCCATATGACTGATGGACATGGTTCTCCAACAGAAGGGATGCTGTGGAGTTACTTAATCCACTCTACACCACAGCACTGGTAATTCTCACCTGTAGTAATCTGACAGCAGCCTACACAAAAGCATGACAGTTACCCCCTCTCCACTAGAATCCATGTGGCATAGAAACAACAGCCCTGGAGAGATGCAAATTCTCCAGTGGTGCCGTTCCAGTCAAAATCAGTGCAGGTGCCCAGTGCTTGTGGAAATCCAGTACTTTGTTTTCTCCCTGTAGCCTGAAAACCACCATTCCTTTCTTCTAATCTCACATTTTACAGCAGCTTAGAAACCCTCACTGGCTTTTTTCAAAATGTTTAAAGGCTCCTTTACTTCTGTTCTCTCTTCTTGCAAAATGAGCCTTGGACAGCCACACCGGAAAGTTTTAAAGGAACTGCTATGCTCAGACAGGCTAAATTATTTGGTTACAGACAGTCATTAGAAGTCATTGTTCATGACAATTTTTCTTCCTGTTGGGCTTTATTTAATTGCTATTTGATTTCACCCCTGCATGAACTCAAAGGAATTTTAAAGAGACTGGGAATAAAAGCTTACTTGCAAGAAGCTGGTGTTTCTCCTACAAGGAATACTTAGGCCGGGAAGCAATTCAAGGTTAAGACACCTAAATTTAAAGTGCTTTCTTGTGAAGTAGCTAACTGAAATCCCTTTAGAGATGGAGCTTGAAGGGTGACTCAGCTTACTGTAAACATCCTGCAGCTGTGCAGCAAATCACCCTGTAGCCTTCACAGACACCTAGGACAGGGCAGAGCACACATTTTGGGTGCTTTGGGGTTTCCCCTTTGCCCACTTGCTGCTTTTGCTGTGGCTGGAGATGGTAGCCTATGCTGCACACTGAGCACAGGCAGGGAGGGGGCACCTGCCCCCAGGCACCCACATCTCCACCCAGGTACCTTGGCTCCTGGGCCCTGCTGCCATAAAACTTCCTTCACCTTTCAGAGCTGTTAACACGTTTGGCACCAGCTTTGGGAAAGTTCAGAGTTTATCCGCTGGCACTTTTACAAGCACTTTGCAGACAGTGCTGATTAATTTTATTATTTATACACAGATAGCCATGATTTATTATTTTTAGATCTGAGCCTTTAATCACTTTGCCAAGAAAATGCGTCCTCTGACGCATTTGGTTTCTGTCTCTTTCCTTTTTTGAGCAGTGACACAGCCAGCCCTTTGCTCTGCCATCCATTAACATCTCACTGGAGCTGTGATGGGACAGTGTGTGTGGGACAGACCTTCTTTGATTTGCTTGCCACTTCCAAAGGGGAGTTCATTTCCTAGTTTAACCGATGCTGTACAGAGTGGGGTTGTTGATTGTAGTGCAACAGGGAAGTTAAATTTAACCAGAGCACTACAGCCCTTTGCGCGTATTTCACAGGCGCCTAAATGCCTCTCTGTTCTCTCCCACTGCTGCCTGTGCTGACAGCCACTGTCCCTCAGCTACAGCCGCACCATGCACACACAGGAGCAGAGTTGCAATCCCCATGGTTTTAGGAAAGGCAGCTTTTGCTGGAGACATGAAGGCTTCACCGGGTAACGCAGATTGCTTCTGGACAGACGTACTAATGAGGAGCTGCTGAGACCCTTCTGAGCCTGGCGTTTCTCATCCAACAAAACTGTGAGAATGTGAATGCCTAATTTTCCTGTGAAGGATTAAATAACTACCCACATCCAACCACTTATACTAATGAGCACATTCTCAGAATTTCCTGATTAAAACCATTTTTTCCCTAACGACATGTTCACAACGCTCCAGGCTGCAATTGAAAGTAAAGCAGGGATTCAAATGAGAGAGATGGGGTGTTATGTAGACACTTTGGAAATAAATGTCTTGAGAGAGAGCTGTGCTGAGAGCCATTCCCTCACGTTTTGCTGAACTCCCCCTTTTCCATCACCCCGTGGCACAGCTCTGCTCTGAGGAGCAGTAGCAGCTCTGGGCTGAGCCCAGTGAGACTGGCTTCACCTTGCAGCCACAGGTAGGGATGTTGGACAGGTGTCTCTGCATCCTTTGGCGCCGGGCAAATGCTGTACAAGTTCTTTGTCTCAGCTTGGTTTTAAATGCATCCCTCTTCACCACCCCAAAGTGCAGCCCAGGGACGGGGATGCAGTCAACATTTCCTCAGACGGAGATTTTTAATATCAGTTCGCTGTCTGGACTGTGTTCATAAAACTTTTAAAGTCCATCAGACCTAAAATTAAAGCTTGGTTTTATAGGAATGTTTGGTTGTTATACATTTAAATAAACAGTAGTGGTATCTTTTGAGTAGATTTTCAAGCAAACACATGAGGCACTTCTACAGCTGAAGAAAAAATTGAAATTAAGGGTGCCAGCAAGAAACATAAGCACAATGAAATTATCAGGGGAAAGAAAGGGCGTTTCTGGAGTATCACTCTGACAGCAGAAAAATGTTCACAAATGTAATCAAAATTTAGAAGCCTGCTGTGTCCCAGATTGCACGTGAAAATACCACCAAGAGAAACACATTTACAAGCAAAAGGAACATGCAACAAGTGCTACAGCAGCTGAGTGTGTGTAGCTAAAAGAGTGACAGCTGGGTAAATAGCCATGATCTCTGGCATTTGGCTCCATAAAAACCTTCCTAAACAGCCAATAGCTCTGCTTTGACTAAAAGCAGCAAACAAGGTGTGTGCTGATGGTATCTGACTAAAAAGGATTTTTGTTTCATTCATGCCACAGGTAAATTGCACACTGTATGCTAGTAAGTACGCCAACATGGTTATGACATTTCCATTTTGCAACAATGTAGTTATGATTGTTAAATAGGAATTAATGGAACAGGAATTAATTTTTCCTTTCAACACAGTGTTGCCAGCACTGATTTTATAACACACTTACTTCAGGTATTCTTCTCCTGTTTAGAGAAGGGGAAAAAATTGGTCTGAATTTGTGTTTAAATCTGCGTTGGCTCCTTGATTTGGAAAGATGGCTTTGAGAGACTCAGCAGAGATTACCAGCCTGATTCCATTAGTGACACTATACAAACACATATCTCAATCCCGAACTGGCATCCTCACTAAAGCACTGACAGTCTCCCCTGGGGCCAGGCCTTCAGCCCGGGGTGACACTGCTCCCACAGTAATCACAGTGATGCATACGTACAATACTTTGCCATGTCCTCTATCACTTCTTTCCATCCTGAAAAATACTCAGTGTGCAGCAACCCCTCAGAACACCAGCCCAGCCAGATGTTTTGATTTATCCCTGAGTGCCCAAAACAGTGGCAACTTCCCAAAACCTCTACTGATGCCTATAAGCTTCTTTTATTTAGAAACAGAAATGAAACAAAAATTAATGTGTTAATTACCCACAAACAACATTATCAAAATGTAATAAATAGTCCACCAATTTCGGAAAGTTCAGTAGGGTAGTGAGTCTTCATCCTAACTCATGACGACCAGGTGTGTAAAGGCGCAATGAGTTTGAGTGGGATAAACACCTCCCAAAAAGGCAGCTCTGGAGGGGACACTTGCAGCATCCCTCCCACTGACAGGCAGGTGCCAGATCCTGGCTCCTTCTTGGAGACCCGGAAGAGGAGACACAGGATGAAGGACAGGGAACGTGGACAGAGGGCAAAACATGCCCCATTTTCATCATACTTACAGCATATAACCACAGAAAATCTCCCATAGCAAACCTACCTTTTATTGACTATGTACACTAGGGTTAGGATTAGAAAAATCAGTGAGAAAACTGCTAAGATGTAAGATTTCCCTGATGGTAGTGACAGCCCTAAGACGTCAAGGGAGCTGCTCTGACTCTGTGCAGCACATACTGAAATCCCAGCAAACTTCCCTAAACCATCAAACACCCAGGCTCCGCTGCTGTTGGGTTTCCTGTTGATGCAGAAGTTATAGATCTCTCTTGCTGCCTGTAGTAACTGTAACTTTATCTTTTAAACACACAGAACAGAGTCACATCTCTTTTTTAAAAATCATCTAAGTTACAATGCTTACAATGCCACTACAACCTTTAACATAATTTGTGTAACATCATCAAGAGCTCTGATGGAGAGATAGTGGACAGCTTAGGAAAAGAAAAGGATAACAGGGTACAAATCATGTTCAAAACATAAACTTGATATTTCTTCAGCCACTTGAACCTGGAGCTAAAAATCACAAATGTGTCAGTATTATTTTCTGGTAATACCTCTAAATGGAAGATAAAGTATCTTTTATTACCATATAAGTACAACCTTCTAAATCTCCACAACTCAATAATAAATTACACAAATATGTATAAATATCAGGAAAAGTTGTTCCCAGAATAAATAATGTTTTGCAGCTCTTCATTTAGCTATACTATGTTTTCCAATTTTTTCAAAATAAAACTAATTTCTAAACTATTTATTTAGACAATACCTGTTATACACTGCATTTCTACAGAGTTAATTATAAAATGTAGATTTTAGTGATTTGAAAAAATATATGCCTTTATTTTAGACAGACCTGCAAGAAACTAGGCTCTTGTCCTGCTGGGGGACTTCAACCACCCCAGCATCTGCTGGACATGTAGCACAGTGAGCTGTGGGCAATCCAGAAGAATCCTGGAATGCATGAAGGATAACTCCTTGAGCCAGGTAATAGACAACCTTACCAGAGTGGGTGAAGGCAAAGGTGGAGCTGAACTTGGCAAGGGACACAACGAGCCACAGGAAGGGCTTTTACAGTTAACCAGTTCTACCTGTTAACCAGAAAAGGAAGGTCAACGAAAGTGTGCTGCCCCAATAAACCTGGCTGGAAAACTGGCAACCACGGATGAGGATGAGGTACTCAATTACTTTTTTGCCTCAGTGTTCACTGTCAGCCTCTCTTCCCACACCTCTCAAGTTGGTGGAATGCAAGATGGGGACTGAGGGAGCAAAGTCCTTCCCAATGTAGGACAAGGGCAGGTTCATGACCACATAAGGAACCTGAACATACATAAATCTATGGGACCTAATAAGATTCATCCCAGAATGCTGAGGGAATAGGCTGATGTAATTGCCAAGCCNGACACAACGAGCCACAGGAAGGGCTTTTACAGTTAACCAGTTCTACCTGTTAACCAGAAAAGGAAGGTCAACGAAAGTGTGCTGCCCCAATAAACCTGGCTGGAAAACTGGCAACCACAGATGAGGATGAGGCTGAGGTACTCAATTACTTTTTTGCCTCAGTGTTCACTGTCAGCCTCTCTTCCCACACCTCTCAAGTTGGTGGAATGCAAGATGGGGACTGAGGGAGCAAAGTCCTTCCCAATGTAGGACAAGGGCAGGTTCATGACCACATAAGGAACCTGAACATACATAAATCTATGGGACCTAATAAGATTCATCCCAGAATGCTGAGGGAATAGGCTGATGTAATTGCCAAGCCACTTTTCAAGACATTCAAAAACTCATGACAGTCAGATGAACCCCCTGGTGACTGGAGAAAGGGAAACATTGCACCCATGTTTCAAAAGTAGAAAGGAGTACCTTGGGAACTGTCAGCCTGTTAGCCTCACCCCTGTTTCTGGGAAGGTCATGGAACAGAGATCCTCCTAGAAGCTGTGCTAAGGCACACAAAAGACAAGGATATCATCTATGACAACCAGCAGAGCTTCACCAAGGGCAAGTCCTGCCTGGCCAACTCAGTGGCCTTCTACAATGGAGCGACTGCATCAGTGGACAACANTAATAAGATTCATCCCAGAATGCTGAGGGAATAGGCTGATGTAATTGCCAAGCCACTTTTCAAGACATTCAAAAACTCATGACAGTCAGATGAACCCCCTGGTGACTGGAGAAAGGGAAACATTGCACCCATGTTTCAAAAGTAGAAAGGAGTACCTTGGGAACTGTCAGCCTGTTAGCCTCACCCCTGTTTCTGGGAAGGTCATGGAACAGAGATCCTCCTAGAAGCTGTGCTAAGGCACACAAAAGACAAGGATATCATCTATGACAACCAGCAGAGCTTCACCAAGGGCAAGTCCTGCCTGGCCAACTCAGTGGCCTTCTACAATGGAGCGACTGCATCAGTGGACAACAAAGAGCTATGGACTTCATCTATCTGGACTTCTGTAAGGCCTTTGACACAGTTCTCCACAAACACCCTACTCACAGTATTGGAGAGAGATGGATTAGATGGGTGGATCGTTTGGTGGATAAGAAATTGACTGGACAGTCACATCCAGAGGGTTGTGATCAGCGGCTCAGTGCCCAGATGGAAATCAGTGGCAGGCGGTGTCCCTCAGAAGTCTGTACTGAGACAAGTGTTATTTATTAGCTTCATTTATGATGTAGATGAAGGTATCACCTGCACCCTCAGCACCTTTGCAGATGACACCAAGCTGAGTNACACCCTACTCACAGTATTGGAGAGAGATGGATTAGATGGGTGGATCGTTTGGTGGATAAGAAATTGACTGGACAGTCACATCCAGAGGGTTGTGATCAGCGGCTCAGTGCCCAGATGGAAATCAGTGGCAGGCGGTGTCCCTCAGAAGTCTGTACTGAGACAAGTGTTATTTATTTTCTTCATTTATGATGTAGATGAAGGTATCACCTGCACCCTCAGCACCTTTGCAGATGACACCAAGCTGAGTGGTACGGTTGACACACCTGAAGGATGAGATGCCATCCAGAGGGACCTGGACAAGCTTGAGCAGTGGGCCCATGTGAATCTCATGAGGTTCAACAAGGCCAAGTGAGAGGTGCTGCACCTGGGTCAGGGTAACCCTCAGTATCAGTACAGGCTGGGGAATGAAGGGGTTGAGAGCAGCTCTGCTGAGAAGCTCTTTGGGGTGCTGGTGGATTAGAGCTGGACATGACTCAACAATGTGGACTTGTGACTCCAGTTCATTAGGGAACAGGAGTAGATTCAAAAGTCCTTCCACATACAAAAGAAGTTATTAATGTGTGGTATCCCTTAAATCACAAGGGTCACATGAAACATGGTGAGGTCACAAGACCTCAGCACACCTCACAGAATAGGATTTTTCAGCAGCTCCATTTCCACTGTAGGGTAGGTAGGAACTGGAGGTGAGCAAGAAATGTGGGTGGCCATGGAGAGGGTAAGGCCTGGGAAATGCTCTTGGTTTTTCAGCAGAGCTATTTGGGCCTCATGACTCACCTAAGGACTATTTTACAGCTTGATGCTCTTCCACACTTCTTAAGTGTATTCTATATTAAACATGAACTAAAATAGACAGAGAGGCAACTTACCATAGAGATGTTGAGGGCTGCAAGCTGAAAGTAGAAGAAAACTATTATGTTCAACCATGCCAAATCCTGCCTACAGCTCTGGAGTTTACCTGAGGTCAAGCTAAAATGAGGCTTACAAACCAGCACTAAGAAATAAAAAACCCTGCAGACAAAAAACCTTCCATATTGGCTTTTTGGCACGTCCACATGGACCAGCTTCTCGGGTGTTATTTCAGGGCCTGGGAAGGGCCAGAGCAATAGCATCCTACAAATGGAGCTGTGGGGAGGGTTTAGCTGAGCACCAGAAGCTCTGGAGAGAGAGATGAGAAGGCATAGATAGGAACCTTAGGTAAGAAGGAGATATCAACTGGTACATGAATGTTTTGGGCAACCAAGAGCTGGAGAGGGTGGAGGTACACTCAGAACTCTTCATCTGGGCTGAGTGCATGGTGAGGGCACTCTGGACTGCCATATAAGACTGAGATTAAATGAGACTTAATTAACAGTTCCTCGCTGTTGAACAGAACACAGCTGCCCTACAAAGCCAAAGCTTCATTCAACCATGCATCAAAAGGTGGGGTTAATGTTTCTTATAGCTAAAATCAGTGCTCTTGTTCCTGTTAGTTTTCCTTGTTTGATCTCACACAGCTTAGGAAAAGCAAAATGGCATCCAGAAATGTGACTGAGGAGAGATTGTGAAGAAGTAGCTCTTTAAACTTTGTTGCATTTTTACAAATTCATTAAGCATTTCTTCACCACACTGATCAATGTGTTACAGCAAAGTCCTTATTGGTTATAAAAATCATTCCCACCAATATGACAATGACACAATAACCAAGACAATGGGACACATAATACAGTTAGTCTTAAATCTCACAACTGATTAATTAGTGAGGCACTACAGATACTCTGACTTGAAAACAAAATTTTGTTATTCTTGCCATCTAGTTCAGAGGGTCCCAGAAGCTGATGAAGAGAATAAAGTACAACCGATTAGCTCTCTTCTCCAGAAGTTGGTCCAAAGTGTCCTCAAATGGAAGCAGAAAGGTCTTGTGCTGTCAAATGCCCTGGGAGGGAAAGAAGCCTGAGCTGCCTGAGAGCAGCTTGTATCTTCTTCAGTCCATTTGTTGCAGCTCCATGTGATTTGCTCTCTGGGTACTCATAAACTGCTAATTTTATGGAGTTTTATTGAAATATGAGTCTGCAGTTCCTTTAGGGTACCCATTGTTTTGCTGTTTCTGAAGCTCTGTCAGGAATAAAATCTGTCCACCAGTCTCTGTTGCTCCAGACTGCATGTCTGTGTTATATCTGACACAATGGCAATAAAATAGTGCAGCACAGTTGTGGGGTCCAAGTGAAGACTTTAGAAGGGGTGTGTGTCATTTCAAGGGGAGTGAGAGGGGCTCTTGTGTTTCCCAGAATATGACTGAGTTTCATGGGTAAAGACAGCAACTTGCTCTTGCATTTGAAAGCCCTTAGAAAGGATTAATGATGTCTGGTTGATGTCTGTGCAAATAAAGACTCACTTCATGTTGCTGCTGCTATCCCAGAAAATGAGGGGAAGGTGAGTTTTTTGCTTATGTCCAATAAAAAATAAATGGGAATTTAATATACAGGTACTTCTCTCAGAAGTGATCAAAGAAGTAATTGAATTAAGCAGACAAACTGCAGTGGCAAACCCCAAGCCCAAACGTGTTGATCAAAAAGCAAGTGCTGATAACGCGTGAGCTGCGATAAAACTGGTTGAGCTGCTGACTGGGAGGAAATTGGTCTTTTTGTTGTTGTTGTTATATTGACCAGATCCTCTAAGTCTATTAATTCCTTAGACCTGTGCTTGAGTGGCACTTAGAGCACTGCAGAACCTGTTCTTTGAGAAACAACCTCAGTAAAACCACGGATGCAACACACAGAGATAAATGAGACAGGAATCAAAGCCACACAAGTTGCCTATCTTTCTTCTATCAGAAATGAGGCAAAAATCATTAACTAGCTCTCAGAGGGAAACTTCAGCAGAAAGCCCAGGGGGGTGGGTAGGAGAAGAGGTGATGCAGTGTAGTGCTACCTATTTCAGCTAACTGCAAATCCATTTCAGCAAGTTTGCTCTGGTTTTCATTCAGAAATGATTTAGCTTTGATCCTTTGCTTCCCTTTCCTGATATATCCTAACCACCACCAAAAATAACTGGTGATCAGTGCAATCTCCGCATAGAAGTCTGACAGAGCATGTGACATCCTGAAGACCATCACCAGGTTGAAGTAATTGTCATCCCACTCCTGCCCGTCTGTGATTCTTGCAGGAGTCCTGCAAACAATATCCAAACTACACAAACATCATGTCACTTTTCCTTCCTGTTTACATTTGTACAGATAAACTTAGACCAGCTGATGACTGTGGAACTGACCACCAGCCAGAGGGAGGGAACAGCTGGAGGATAATAATTTTAGCTTCAGCTGGTTTTGCTGGGAACGGGAAGAGGCTTTAACGCACTCTCCCAAAAGGCAGAGGACAGAAACTAGTGTTTGGGTTTTTTTAACAGGCATCAGATTTCTAAGCAGCATGTGCCGCAAGTAACTCTGCAAGACCATGGGTGAATGAAGATCTGAGCAGAAGTGATTGGATGCTAAAGGGCAGAGCAAGGGGCTGTAATATACACCAGGAGACTACAGAAATGGGGGAGAACTCCTCGGTGCATGCCAACCACAGGCCAGGTAGTGTATCCCCTACTCCTTTCTTCCCACCAAAGTTTCGGGGAAGCAGTTGCAAAAAAACGTGTTTTCTTTGCCATCAGAGTGAAGTCTTTCTGAAAATTCCGCAGGGATAGAGGAATAAAGGTGTCACTGGCTTTTGAAATCCCAGCCTGCTTGCCTCACATACTCACATGACATTCATGACTGCAGCATCCGAGTACCTCACCATCTTTCAGACATTAATCTTCCCAGCACTCTGCCAAGCAGCCTGGCTGTACCAGCTCTGCTTTACAGCAAGTGATAAATGGCAGTACAGAAATCAAGGGCTAGAGACACAAAAAGACTGGCATTCTGCTGCCCAGCACGATGAAATGTGTGCTGGGGGAGGTTTAGGCTGGACATTAGGACAATTTCTTTATATAAAGGGTGATAAGATACTGAAGTAGGCTGCCCAGCGAGGTGGTGGAGTGACCATCCCTGGAGGTGTTTTAGAAAAGACTGGGCATGGAACTCAATGCCATGATCCAGTTGATAAGGTGGTGTTTGGTCACAGGTTGGACTTGATGATCTCAGATGTCTTTTCCAACCTGATTGGTTCTGTGGTTCTGTGAAATGTAACATGGATCCAGCAGCATGTAGAGCCTGGTGCTTTTACATGGGGAGGCTCAGGGGTGTACAAGCAACTTCCCTTCCAGTGCCCCACATGGACTGCACTACATGGGCAGCAGGAGGCACACCACTGCACCAGGAGGGCTCAAGGGCATCTGGGAGATGTGGAGGCTGATCCCCAATGTCACAGAAACATTTCCATACACACAGTAGGGTCCTTCTGAATCCATCCCAACTCCTTGACACTTTCTTTTGTTAGAAAGCTCCTGCCAGATGCCGTTTCTTAGGTAAGCAGACAGTTTCTCATTTCTGACCAAATTTTCTTCATCACCATTTCTTTTTTCTGTTATTAACACTACCGTTTAACCTAAATAACCTCACTGTGATTTCAACACATGATTTTTTTCGTGAAGGTCCTGTTTTATTTGTATGGGTAAGCCAAACAAGTCGCTTTCAGTCTCCACGTGGAAGATAGACATCCCATTGCCTTGATCACCCTTAGAGCCTTTCACCACATCTGTTTCAGTTTATCTTTTATTAAAACACAGCTGATCAGAGCTGGAACCAGTTTTCTAAACAAAATCATGCACAAAGCCTTGCACAGCAGTGCTAATGCTTCCCATTTCTATGGGGAAGATGTTGTCTGTCTCATCCTAAAACTTGAGTAGATCTTTGTAGCTCAGATTTTGTCAGCAGCTGTAGCACTCCTGCAGCTGGGCTCAGTTGCTGTGACTGCTCAAGAGGCACGAGAGTCCGGCCTGCCTCACATCTCCCCGCCTGTTGCATGTTTAGCAGCTCAGGGATCAACACACTTAACTTCATCCCTACTCCATACTTAACTCTGGGCTTTACCCACTGGAGTCTTTTTTGAAAAGTGCCCAAAGGCACCATGGGAAGGAAAGGGAAAGCCACCCCTTCTCTTTTGGCTATCTTTCCTATCAACAGGAGCCCGAAACAGTGAAAAGATTCAAACCTGACTCCCCCAAGTCTGAGGCTTTCACTTGCAGGTGCCGGTGTCTCTGTATTTTGGACAGGTTTCACTGAGGATGACAGGACAACCAAGACAGTCAGTCCCACTTGCTTTTGTTTTTTCCTTAACCAGTGTTATCAGAGCTTTCTGACTCATTAGCAAATAGCAAAGGGCAGTCTTGTGCTTCTGAAGTGCGTATGGCCTGGCACTCAGAGCAATTTCTAGCGCGTAGGGGCAATTAATCCAAGGAATGCAAATTCAATAAAAAACAGTTCCCTGCAGCTCCCCACCCCTGCTGCATCCACCTGGCTGGGCAATTAGTCTTATTTTCATTAATATAATTTTCTATGGCAGCCCATAGTCCAATTTTAAATACCTGCCATAACCTTCTGGAATATGTACCCAAGCACTTCATGAAGCTTTAAAAACAAAACTAAGGAAAGGGCTGTATAGCAACAGGTATTCTGAAGCTGCTGTGGTGTCTGGTGGCAGCCTTCCTGTGCTTCTGGGGTTAAAAGAAAACAAACAAACACAGAAGAGCACAAAGTAAAAAGTAATGAACACACTGAGATATCCTTTGATAGAGGTATCAAGCAAGCGTGCTGTAATTGTTCAGCTTAGTACTTCATGTAAGAAACCTCTAACACTGAGGAGTGTCTTTGATCTGAACAAGGGAACAAGTGTCTTTGATATGGAAAAAAATAAGGGTGCTTAGAGAGAGACATATCCTGTGCCTCCTGCATAATTACAGAAACGTAACTAAAATTGAGTTCTTTGGTGAGCTACAGGCATCTTTGATGGGATTTGCACAAGGAAGTGACTGGACAGATTCTGGGAAGGTGCGGGCCGGAAGCTTACTGCACATGTGAAGAGATGTATTGTGGTCTCCAAACTGCCATCAGTGTTTTGGAAATAAGATGTCTACCTCTAAACAGAGGTGATTATGCAGAAAACAAATTTAGAACTTATTTTGAAGTCAGTCCAAGTTTCATGTCATAGCGTTTTTTGCCCACATTCCTAGTATTGCTTTGGAATGACAATTGAAAAGGAAACTACGTCATCTGGTGAACAGCCACACTTCATTTCAGATGAACTGTTTGAAGTGCTCTGTGAAGGAACCATGTGCCTTATATTTCTGGGACTGCAGTAAACAAGAGCATCTCATTACTTACTTCATCAAAGTTTCATTTAGGGGAAAAACAGATCCGATCTCTAGCTAAAAGAAGTTTTGGCAAGGCTTTCTGTTCTGTCAACTGGGTGAAATCCTGAATTTGTCAACCAGAGCTGTGGAAACAGAACCCAGATAGATCACCAGTACAACTTCTTCCACTGGTCTTCCCAAGTGGGCTGCAGACTTACCATGGTTACTGCTGTTATTAGAAATTTCAGTCACAAGATGTGATATGCCACTACCTACACACACAGGAGGAAAAAACTAGCACACCAGGGGCCTTCCCCTGCAAGTCAATGAGCAATGGAAAACACCAGATCCATCAGCCATGCTGGCGCCCCAATCCACAAGTACCACAAGGCTATTAGTGACTGAGAAATACTCAGCACCACATACTTGAATTACTGTGTCATGGTGGCCTTCAGTAACACCCTGTAAAAGGTCCTCAGAAACTTTTCCCCAAACTCTCAGGAATGTGACAGAAAAAGTTTGTCCTCAGCCAGCCTCCAAGCAAACACAGCACATCATAAAAAGCCACAGTCCATAACTTGCTGCATCCCATTTGGTTACAGATGCAGATGCAGCCATGTGCACACATCTGGCCACGAGTGCGTGACAGCTGTCACCTCTCCAGCTATTGCTCTGGGACATTAAGTTCTGCATGCAGTAGTCAGTGGCTTCATGGGAAAGGAAAGTAGCTGGAGCTGAAAGCAGTGGGATTCAGCAAAAAACAACCAGGTTTTGCAATGCTCATCACCACTTCCAGTGACCCATCATAAGTGTAGTAAATAGATGAAATGAAAGCAAGGGAACAGCCCAAGGTTCCCACGTACACTTAAAATTGATGGTGACCAGATTCACAGAAGCAGTGATGCAAGCGGTATGAATTAAACTCCCAAGTGTTACTCATTTTTCTGGGTGTAAAAACCCCTATTTTTTAATTCAAATATGGAGGGAATCAGCAATACAGTACATGCAAAATAAATTAGTGGTTCATTCCCAGACCCAGCAGGCCATACCTCTGCCAGCCCAGCTCTTGTTTCTCTCTGGTTTTGGTCTCTGTGACTCATAAACCCAGCAGATGATTTCTCCAAAACCGCAGACATTGGTCCTTTCATCCACTTCTTCCCAGCTGATCTTCAGCTCATTGAGGTCTTTGGCAATGTTTTGTTGACACAATGCTCTTGGTCATCCCTAACTTGTTTTCCCAAACATTTTCTGGACCCTTGTTGGCCACAGGGCCCTGCCAGATTTCCACTCCAGTATCTTCCTGATCTAATGAGCTTTCCTACCATAGCTTACCGGCTGTGGTTCAGCTCCCTCAGACGTTTCCAGACCCGTAACCCAGCATGTTCTCTCAACTCTTATTCCCTGTCAACCTCATGAGAATATATGAATGACTTTAGCTCTTACGACCCATGTTTGTTTTTCACCAGGAAGAACGATATGTCACTGCTTTACTGTTTTACCCATTGAAGAGTTTTTGCCAGCTTCTCTCCTTGATCTTTCCTCTGGCATTTCCATTGTTGCCATACCAATACAGGCTCACCAAGGAAACAATTCCTCAGCACTACTGATCTTTACTGTCCCCTGTTGAGCAGCACCTGCTGTTTTTCTCCAGTGAAAAGCAAACAAGAATTATCCAGGCCTTTCTGCCATGTCAGATGCTGCTTGGCACTTCTGCTTGCACACCAGGAGTAGGTGCTGCAAGGTGTCTACTTACCCACATCCCCAGGGCTCCTGCCAAAAGCTGGCACCACCCCAGTGCTGCTGTTCCAGGCATCCCTTTTGCCCACACAAGAAAGAGGTGATCACTATCACCTTTGTCCAGCTCCTGATGTTACCTTAAAACAGCTGGCTGGTTTTGGGATGGTGTTTTACACCATGTTCACAGCTGACATAGAGCTGCAGTTTTACTTTTCCTGTTTCTTCTAACATCTCCCAGGTGCTATGATCTTCCCTCGGCTCTCTGCAAACCACTGCTACTGTGAGGAGACCATTGACAAGACTTAATGGCTCATGGTTCGCCCAGGCTCTCCAGTGAGATTTTTCGAGTCTCTGTCACCATCCATGTTTAGGTCATACACAACCTCCCATCTCTGAAGCCTTCTCATCTACCCCCATTGGCAGCCACTGTCCCTTCCTATAGAGCCAAGCTTTTCTTGCTGGTTGAAGATCAAACTGCAATTAACCATAGAACGGTTTGGTTTGTAAGGAACCTTGAAGATCACTGAGTTCTGATTTCCCTGCCACAGCCAATGGCACCTTCACCCAGAGCAGGTTGCTCAGGGCCCCATCCAACCTGGCCTTGAACACTTCCAGAGATGGGGCATCTACCACCTCTCTGGGCAACCTGTTCTAGTGCTTCACCACCCTCACAATAAAGAATTTCTTCCCAATATCTAATCTAAACTCACCGTTTTTAAGTTTAAAGCATTTCCCCCTTGTCTTATCGCTTCATGCCCTTGAAAAAAGTCCCTCTCCAGCTCTCTTGTTGGCCCCCTTTAGGTATGGGAAGGCTGCTATAAGGCCTCCCCAGAGCCTTCTCTTCTCCAGGCTGAAAAATCCGAGACTCAGACTGTCTGAATCTCTCAGACTGTTTTCACAGAAGAAGTGCTCCAGTCCTGTGAGCATCTTCGTGGACCTCCTCTAGACTCATTCCAGCAAGTCCATATCCTTCTCATGTTGAGACCCCAGAGCTGGATGCAGCACTCCACATAGGGCCTCACCAGAGAGGAGCAGAGGGGCAGAGTCACCTCCCTTATCCTGGTGGCCACATTGCTTTTGATGCCGCCCAGGACACAGGTGGCATTTAGAGCCACAAGTGTAAGTTGCTGGCTCATGTTGGGCTTCAGTGTGCCCAGCTGGCCAAGCGGCATCCAGGCCTGTATCAGCAACAGGGCCAGCAGGACGGGGACAGTGATTGTCCTCCTGTACTCAGCAGTGGTGAGGCCACATCTCAAACCCTGTGTTTAGTTTTGGGCCCCTCACTACGAGAAAGACATTGAGGTGCTGGAGCATGTCCAGAGTAGCTCAATTGAGCTGGGAAAGGGCCTGGTACACGTCTTGTAAGGAATGACTGAGGAAGCTGGGGGTGTTTAGTCTAGAGAAAAAGAGGCTCAGGGCAGACCTTCTCACTCTCTACAACTCCCTGAAAGGAGGTTGTAGCTAGGTGAGGGTCAGTCTTGTCTACCAAGTAACAAGCAATAGGACAAGAGGAAATGGCCTCAAGTTGTGCCAGGGGAGATTTAAGTTGGATATTAGGAAAAATTTATTCACCAAAAGGGTGGCCAGACATTGGAACATGTTTCCCAGGGAAGTGGTGGAGTCACCATCACTAAAAGTGCTCAGAAATGTGTGGATGTGGCACCTGGAGACACGGTTTAGTGCTAGCATGGTTGTGTTGGGTTTATGGTTGGACTTGATGATCTTAGAGGTCTTTCCCAACAGTGGCAGTTATATGATTCTTGTCAAGCAACAGCCCCAAGTCCTTTTTCTCAGAGCAGCTCTCAATCCCTTCTCTGCCTAGCCTGTATTTGTGGCCTTACACATATGCAGGACCTTGCACGAGGTCTTGTTGAACTTCATAAGGTTGACATGGGCCCACCTTTCAGGCCTGTCAAGGTCCCCCTGGATGGCATCCCTTCCCTCCAGCAAGTCAACATCACCGCAGAGCTTGGTGTTGCTGGCAGACTTGCCAAGGCTGCACGCAATCCCAGTGTCCACACAGCCAACAAGAGATGTTCAACAGCGCTGATCCCAATACTGATTCCTCAGGAACACCATTCATTGTAGGTGTCCACAAATCAAGCAGGTAACCAAGGCATTCCCAGCTGATATTATTGCAGTTAGCACATGTGCCCCTGGCCTGGCCAAGCCACGGCCTCTCCACTGCAGAAGATGCCCCTCTGGGACTGACCATGGTGTTGCTAACTCGCACCACACTTCCACAATCACGATTTTGCCCAAAGGAGGTCTGAAGAGAAAAACTGGTATGTTTTGTATGGGACAGCTCACCCCAGCAAATACTTGCAGTAAGGATTATGCCTGGAAAACCAGTCTTACCTTTCATTTATTGGTTTTCTCAGTTTATATCAAAATGCAAAGTGGGATTGTAGGAGAACAAAGTGAAAAATAATGCTTAAAAAAATTTCAACATGAAAAGATTGCTACATGTTTCTGGCACAGAGGTCTGAATTAGAAAACTTCAAATATGCAAACACACCCAAAATGCTACAAAAGATCAGGGCAATCATATCTGCCACATGGCTGACTTTATTATGACTGGAAGCCATACATGTACTGAACATGGATTTTTAAATACTTTTAGGTATTTTGTGAGCTTCAGAAGGAAATTCTTGGCATAAATACTGCTTGAGAAAGGGCTTTTCAGCACACGTATTAACTTTACAGGATATGCCAAAATCAAAAATCCATCTATCCATGGATTTCCTGTATCTTTTGGCATGTTCGTACAATAGAAGAAATTTTGGGGGCTTTAATTATGATTATTATTTTGAAAGCGCAGTAGTGCACTCAAGACTTTAATACTGGTAGCTGAATTGTGCAGTCAAACCACTGACCTGTGTACTAACTGCAAAACAGAAAACTTACAAAGAGCTTGGGAAAGGTTATTTCTCTCTGCAAAGCCCCAAAGGTGCCAGTAGGTTTGGGTCCAGGTGCCAGCCTACAGCTTTCCCTCAAGGACATGGAAAACAAGGAACCAGCTCTGATTTTCACCCTGGAACCCTTCCTGCTCCAGAAATGGCAGCCGGGGCAGGGGCAGGCTGAGGCTCCCTAGGGGCTGAGCGATGAGCAAGCTCCCCTGGGTTGAGCATCCTCATCCCATCCCATCCCATCCTATCCCCACCACTGCTTCCAGAGCTGACAAGCTGCAAAACCCCCTGGCTGGGCTGGTGGCACTGGTTTCCTCTGGTGTGCAAGAGGCGATGCCCAAAGTTTCATTTCTCAGCAGGCCCTGATCAGTGGTAATAACATGTTTGCTGCAGGATGTAAAAATAGAAATGTATGGATGTGGTAATCCCTCCCTGAAAGCCTGGCCAGTGCTGCTTAGGGAATGGCTAAACAAGCAAGCTAACCCACATCACACTTTCTTGCATGTTTTTCATCATCTCTAGCTGTACCTGTGCTGCAGACTGAAGGTGGCCAAGTCTGAGAGGGGGGGTTGAGAAAAAAATAATTCAAAGACTTTGTTTGAACAGGTTTTTCTGTTAAAGAAATTGTGTCAATTCAGAAATCTTACATCTTCATCTAAGTATTTTTAGCTACCATTGCTACAAGCCCTGCCTTAAGGCTCTGGAGCTAAAACCAGATCTTAGCAAACAAACCAAAACACAATCCCTCTTTTTCAATGCATTTACCTGGGTGAATTTCTGGAATATAGCATACTGGCAGAAAATCTGCACTTTTCACTCAGGTGTTTTTGTGGGCTTTTTTCCCACACAAGTAAAAGGAAGAGAACAAAAAAAAAAAAAAACATTTAGAAAAGAAAAAAGAAAGGGAGGGGAAAAAAAATCGGGGGGGGGGGGGGGTGGTTCAGAAAAAAGAAAAAAAAAAAAAAAAAGAAAGGTAGGAAAAAAAAAGGGGGGGGGGGGTGTTGTGTTCAGACAACAGAAATTAAGAATATACAACAGAAATTAAGCAATTCTCCTTCTTTTAATTAGCGATATGTTCATCAAGTCCACTTTAGAGAACTGCTTTTGTACATTGCTGGCCAGAGTTTTAGATGTTCTCCACATGAAACACCAGAGATGCCTCTCAGTCATTTTTTCCTTTCCAACAATGAAAGCAAGGAAAACAAAAATAGGCAAGGATAGGGGAAGCAAAGGAATTAAGCTGAGCTTTGGTAATACATGCAGATTCCATCCCAGCAAAAAATATAGTCAGTCTAATAGCATATACTAGGCTGAGTATATTTAATACAGGCATATAGCAGTATAGAATGTTTATTGACAATGCTCAGTAAACTTCAACTAGAAATGCAAGTGATGAGGTAGTTTTCAGGGTGATGATGCTGACAGTGCCAAGGGAGAAGCTCCTCAGCTGTTCCCTGGTGTTCCTGTGCTTTCTCCTGTGAGGACTGCTGGCTGAGGGAGTAGGTGAGGATCTCTCTCATCTTGCTCGCTGCATGTGTCACAACCTTCCAGTGGAATTGCACCCGTAACAGCACCTAATCCAGGGACTGCAGTTGGGGCTGGAAAATAGCCTTTTGTTCCCAGCTCTGTGGCAGAGCAGAGCTGCTCCTGGCACCATGGCATGGTGCTGCCTGCCTGCTCAGTGCAAGGCCCTGCCTGTTAGCCACACAAACAAGATGCTACAGGCTCATGAAAGACATTCCTGGTGTGACAGCAGCACTCTGGGCAAGCTGACAGCACTCTGGGCAAACTGACAGCACTCTGGTCACAGTCTTTCAAATCTCTGAGCACACCACCACCACCTCTGAGGAGGTTTGCATTCTTTCATAGCCTGAAAGCTCTTCCCAAGTGTGGGTCAGAGCTGCAGCCTCTGTACTCTCGTGGCATGGTCATTGGCTGGTTTATTTCCATGTGGGCTTCCAACCCAAAAAGCCAATTGTATCCTGGGCTGCATCCAAAGCAGCATGACCAGCAGGTTGAGGGAGGGGATTCTGCCCCTCTGCTCTGCTCTTGTGAGACCCCACCTGGAGCACTGCATCCAGCTCTGGGGTCCCCAGCACAGGAAACACATGGACCCTTTGAGTGAGTCCAGAGAAGGGACACAAAGATGGTGAAAGGGCTGGAGCACATCTATGGAAACAGGCTGAGAGAGTTGGGGCTGCTCAGCCTGAAGATAAGACTCCAGGGAGACCTCATGGCAGCCTTCTATGACCTAAAGCAGGCAACAGGAAAGCTGGAGGGGGACGATTTACAAGGGCACGTAGTGATAGGACAAGGGGGAATGGCTTTAAAATGAGAGGGAAAAACTAGATTAGATAATAGGAAGAAATTATCTACCCTGAGGGCAGTGAGGCAATGGAACAGGTTGCCAGAGAGGTGGTAGATGCCCCAGTCCTGAAAGCATTCGAGACCAGGTTGGATGGGGCCCTAAACAACCTGACCTAGTTAAAGGTGTCCCCACCCATGGCAGGAGGGTTGGAATAATGACCTTTAAAGGTCCCTTCCAACCCAAACAATTCTCTGATTCTATGATTCAGGCTTAACTCCCAGCCCCGTGAGGTCCTGCATCAAACCCCAACAGTCTTCAGGGCTAGGAGAAACCAGACCTGGTCCCATGGTCCGTATGTCCACCTCACAGCCATCATCATTGGGTTCTCAGCGGTTTGAAGTTAACAGGACAAAAAGGTTTCCAGGACTGTCTCCTCCTGGTTCTATTGCCTGAAACAAATGTTTTTCTCCAGACACCCACAGATCTCAGCAGCCAAAAGGCAGAGATCCATTTAAGCTCGGACTAAGAGGAGCAAAACAAGGAGGAAAATAAAACAGTCTTGCAGACAGGAGTCCAGAAGGAAGACACAGGGATGGGGTGAGCCACAGCTTGCTCAGGGATCCGCCTGCAGCCGCTGCACTGTGAATGCCTCTCTGCCTGGTGCTGGCTCTGACGGCTCCCAGACGGGCAAGAGGAATGGTGACTGGCACTTTGGAGTAGGATAATTATAATCTGGGCTCTGCAAGTGTGGGTTAGCTCTCACTGAAATAAACTGCTCGAATCTATGATGAATATCAACATTGTAGGCACAGGGGGCAAGGCAGTAAATTGTAGTAGGATGAAATACCTACATTTAATTATGTGAAATTATATAGAATTTGAGAGTTTTTCTGATGCATGTTATTTAAAGCTACGCCTAAGTGCACTTCCTTGTCTGAATAAAGCAGCTTTTGTTGCAAGATGTGGGCTTACTTTGTAGTTTACAATTTACAGTCTTCACCACATTTTGTCACTTTCTTATTTCTTAACTGAGATGTTTCTGAACATCTCATTTCAAATAATGGAACACAGCTCAAGTGCTGCACTATATACAGCCTCTTAAAAACACATGATCAGTGTTCTGTTGACTTTTTTTCCTCCAAGATATCCATACTCGAGTATGTTCTTCACCAAAGTGTATATGTAACCCATGCACGCACAGACAGGAGTCATTGCTCCGCCAGCCTAAAATCCATGCACTTGTGCACCAGGTGGATGGGACCAACCCCACTGATTTTCATTGCAAATAATTTTTTGATCAAACCAATGAGGAGCATTTAAATAGCTCCAGACCGGCCCAACTGATCTCCTCCTAGTCCCCGTGGTTGAGCCCTGCTTTGGGACACGGCCTTGGCAGCTCTGTGCCGCACTCTCGTCATGGTGGGGCTCGCAAATTACAAAGTAAGGAGCATCCATCTCAAGGCAGAGGGACACCTAATCGTTTCCAGTGTGGGCAGAGGAAACAACTGGCTGGGGAAGCTGAAAGGGTTGCCACCCACACAGTTCAGCGGCCCTGGACATAAAAGAGGGTTTATGTGCAAATAAGAGCCTGGAATATTCCTGCCTGACGGGCTTGGCATGCAGGATTGTGCAGAGATTGTGCAGGCCAGTAAGGATGCACAGCATGTCAACAGAGAGACTGAAATTTTGTTCAGCCTCAGTGAGCACAACATTAAGCTGGTGCTGGTGACCCAGACCTGAACCACTTATTCTCATGCAAAGACACAAGGGAACATTTCTGATCCGGTGTTCCTGCCAGCACACAGCCCTCAGCACCCTCCCTGAGCTGCAGGGGTGCCCTGAGGGGTGGTCAGTCCTGTACAAACCCTGCATGAGGTAGCAGGGCCAGGGCCTGGTGATGAGGCAGCAAGCACTGATGTTCTCCAGGTGTACAGGACACAGGACAGTATAGTCATGGCTTTATTTGTCAGTGTTGTGGTTTAAATCCAGCCAGCAACTAAGAACCACACAGCCACTCCTCCCCTCCAACTCCCCAGCGGGGAGGAGAACACGGAAGGAAAAAAGTAAAGCTTGTAGGTTGAGGTAAAAAAAGCTTAATAATGGAAACAATATTAATAATAATAATGATAACAATAAAATTACAATAACAGTATTAGAAAGGAGAGAAAGAGACAAAACCCAAGAGGAACAAGTGAGGCACAACACACTTGGTCACCAGCTGCTGACTGATGACCAGTCCATCCCCAAGCAGCAATCCTCCCAGCCAACTGCCCCCAGTTTATATACTGGGCAGGGCATTCTATGGTATGAAATATCCTTTTGGCCAGTTTGGGTCAGCTGTCCTGGCCCTGCTCCCCACCAGCTTCTGGTTTGTCTCCTCACTGGCAGAGCATGACAAACTGGAATGTCCTTGAATTAAAGTAAGCATTATTGAGCAAAACTCAAAACATCAGGGTGTTACCAAAGTTATTTTCCTACTAAATTCAAAACACAGCACTGTACCAGCTACTACATAAAGAAAATTAACTCCGTCCTAGCCAAAA
Organism: Oreocharis arfaki; assembly: GCA_013398015.1. NCBI lineage: Eukaryota > Metazoa > Chordata > Aves > Passeriformes > Paramythiidae > Oreocharis > Oreocharis arfaki. Next base: position 557,899 of record VZRR01005243.1, read on the forward strand.
CCAGGACACTCAGATACAGCATAAGTTCTCTCTGTTCCCTGGCAGTGAAAGGGAGTGTTCACAGACATAACTCACCTCATTGCAAGGGACTGCAGCAACACTTACCTGGCAGATTTTTTTCAGCATAGCATCAGAATTAATGAAAGGATTAAAGAGCTTCATAAATAATAATAAGAACAAATCTCACTTGAATTTAACTATATCCCCTGGTTGAAAAAATAAGCAAATAAATCCAAAGAACCTGCTTAGAAGATGGCCCCATATTTAATACTCAGTTGAAGGATCTTGAGATTTCATGTATGGATACAGACATATGTTACCAGCACAGTAGAAGAAAATGACTGTAACCTAAGGATTGCTTGTCCTTAAAAATAAAATTAATCTAATTCATTTGGAAAGATACTTTAAATTTAAATCTCATGGAGCCAGATTCATTCAAGAGCAGCCTCACTAATTTCAGTGTGTCTATAGATACAGACACCACGAACACCAGTTTGCTTTCGCAGCTATGCTCCACCGAGATAATTTTAACTGTATTAATAACGTGAACATCCTCCTTCCCAAAACATCAGGATTAATGCAGGCAGTTCCTGTGCTGCCACAAAACGGATTTGCAAGAGCAGATGCAGATGAAGCTGAGGGGAGTGAGATGGTGCAGCAACAACAGAAACCCAGACAAATTTGCACAGGGCCTCCCTTGAACCGCAGTACTACACAAGCCGAAAGCTCGGTTAGCGATGCTGACAGCAAAATGCTCAGCGATTTCACTGCTTGTAACACAAGATGAATCACACGTTCTCTGTCGAAAGCTAATTAGATAAAGTGTCATCTCCCAAAGGCTCAAGCTGTGCATATGACAACACCCAGATCACTGCCTGTGTGGGTGTTCACAGCCCAAGCAGTGAGCTGCTGTAAGTCACCAAAACTGCCTCCACCTGGAGGAGAAGGAACAAGAACAAATGCTGAAGGGTGGGACACGATGGCTGCAGGCACGACAGGCAGGTAGAGATGCACAGTCTGTGACGCCCAGGCTGGCTCCCCCTCCCAAGGGACTGAGGCTGGGACTGGCAGTGGAGGGGGAAGCCTGAGATAAGTGGTTGAGGGCAGGCAGGGCTATGACCTCGCTACAAAATGCTAATGCCCTCTTCACACCTCTTCTCCATCTCATTCTTCATCACCCAGCTGCACCAGCTGCCACTGCAGTGGTACTCGCTCCATAACCTCCCCTGGCCCAGCCCCCTGCCTGGGGCAGCAAAGTGTCCCCACACCCAGGAAAGTTGTGGTTTGGTTGTGGCACAGGGTCAAGCCAGGAAGGGAAGAACAAAGGAGGAGGCCAGGGCTTCAGACCAGCTCTGCTTGGCAAGGCTGTTCAACTTGCCTTTGCTTCAGTGACGTCTAACTCAAGTGTAACTCACCAAATGAGGAACAATAGTTTGGTTTTATTACAATGTATGGTGACAAAAATCACTTCAAAAATTTAAAAGTGTTGTAGTTGAAGGAGTAACTAGGTTGTTGGCAAAAAGGTAGGTGGGAAACTTTACTGAAGAGATGGGCTGGGGAGACTGACAAAAAATCATTTGAGAGGACTAAGTTACAATAATTCTAACCTTGTCCATAGTCGTTTTTGTTCTCCATGTATTAACATTTGAATGCCAACCTGCTCACACTTTCCTTCCCAAGCTAAATTCTGTTTTGTGAATAAACCACAGGACCAGCTGGTTACAACTTGAGATGTCATGAAACCATCAGAGCTGCACTTGAACAAGGCTGCACTTTGCTCCTCCACTGCCTCGCCACTCTCTCGAGAGGCATCTTCGAAAATCCCTGAGGCCAAGCCAGTAGGCATTAGAACATTATCATCACAGCAGACATGATCTTTCTGGGGTTTATGAGATAAAAAAGATTACCTAAAACCACTCTAATACATGACACACACTTCTCAAGCATCTTTTGCTTTGACTTGAGGCACTACCCTGCAGCAGGCGGGATAGCTGAGAAAAGCATACAGCACTATGTTACAGCCATGGGTCTTGCTGGAAGCACCTTCCCTGCATCTCCTGTGCAAACCATCCAAAATTTTTGAACGTATCTAGGTTTGCCCCTTCCTGCAAACCCCTAGCCTAGCAAATAAAGACTGTGAGACAGCCGAGCTGCATGTGGAACACTGTGCACTGCAGATGCAGGCAGGCTGTCAGTGTCTGTCAGGTCCCAGGTCATCAACTGAAAAACACTCTCTAATACCTCCCCTGTGCAGCTGCCACTGAGACCTGCCTGATGTGCTGCTCCAGACCAGCCAGAGCCCGTCCCCAGCTCACGGACATGAGACGCTGCCACAGCTCTCACAAGGGCGGGGTTCTGCAGCCTCTCCTGCCCTGCCTCCAGCCAAACCAGAGGTACCTGGGATCCTGGCACAGCTCCGCACACCCACAGCATCCTTTGGCAGCCGAACCCTTGGCAGGGGCTGCCTCGAGGCCCTCAGCACAGCTGAAACAAGCAAGGCGGCAGAGAGGAAGGGGCTGTATCAGCTTTACCACCCGTCGAGCCCTGGGAAGCCAAGCAAACCACACCTGTGCACAGGGGCCTCTCTCTGACCCACAGGTGCATGGATGGAGACGGCAGTGCAGACTGCTCTTTCCACCTCCCCCCACCCCTGCACCTCCACTAACTCCTTCATCCTCTAGGTTTTCCCCTGGAAAGGGCAGGATAAGTCTGGGTCAAGCATAAACAGCCCAAATTCATAGTGGGAGCTAACCAGAAAGGCTTTGCCTGGAGGGGGAACAACTGTGCTTGTCTGCACTGCTCCATCACCCAGGCTAAGGGGGGATGACCAACAAAGGCTGTCACTACACATAATCGCCATACTATGAGCACTGTTTTCAGCACTAATCCAAAACACGGCTCCATACTAGCCACTGTGGAGAAACTTAAAGCTACCCCAGCCAAAACTGGCACAGGTGGAAAGACTGGAAGGAAAGCATCTGCCCGCAGCCCAGGTTGCCTACCTCAGAACTTCCTGAGATTGTTCAAGCCTGGAACTAGCAGCGGCTCAGGCAGGGCTGAGCTCACCAGTGCTGCAAGAAGAGAGCAACCACAGGCGTCACAAATTCAGGCAATTTCTCTTTTCAGCAAGTACTCAGCTGCAAGCAGAGCTCAAGTAAACAGGAATGATTTAATTACCATATAAAAGTAATTAATTACACACAGGAATCAAGAGGAATGCCTTATGAGACACTGGTGGCACATTACTGTCAGCTGCAGAACAGTTAGCCACAGACCTGCATGAGCAAGACCAGACTCTAGCTTCTGCTCTTAGTAGCAGAATTATTTTGGCAGACAAAAGTAGGGTTTAAAAACATCACCAAAGACCATAAAGCAATTTCAAAGCAAGTAACATAAAACCAAGGCTGGGGCTGCTTCCGTGTTGCCCTTGAAAAACAAAAATAGGCAACTGATCAAATTAATTGGTATCGTTCATCAGGAGGTTTAGTTCTTTCTGTGAGGGGGCTGGGGATGACTAACATGATCTTAAGCACAGATTAGGCCAATGCTGCTTTGTAGCAGCTGGACTGAGGGCCAGACTATCTTCTCCCAGATTCTTGCACCACTTAGTGCACAGCCCCAGCATCCACAAACACTTCATATGATTCCTCTCCGCTCTCTCCGTTCTGCCAAAAACACGGAATGGGAAATTTCATCCCAAGTTAAGCATCTAATGTCTAGGTTTGGGCTGTAATCCCATGATAGCCACAGCCAGTGGAGAATTAGATCCTGCTGCCTGCACATTTAGTAAGGATGCCCCAGATGACTTTGTGCATGGTGAAAGATGGACCTGAGCAGCCGGTGTGACCGAGGACTGATGGGAGACCTGAACCTTTCCACACAAGCAGCCAAGGGCCAGGCAGGACACCTTAAAGCACCCAATGCGGCACCATGCAGAGACAACCGAGGCAGTCAGTGGAGTCAATTTGTCCTGCAGAATGAGTCAAGATTACCTTAAAGGAACTTTAAGTAGTTCAACTGCTCTGCTCAGCCATACACACCTAGATCTTGACACATTTAGGTGGCTTAATCCTGAGCTGAATCCCATACAGATCCTACAGAAAGCAAGGGCACTCATGTCCCATTAACTCACTGCTGTTGCTCATGGCTTTCCTGAAATTGAACCAGGTCCTGCCCACATTATCTTCAGATATTCATCAGAAACCTTGTGACTTATGGCAACTAACTCTAGCCAAGGTAACAGTTCCAAGGCTGGGGTTTTGCTCTAAGTTATTCACCTTGAGGAACTAACAGTCCAGTGCAGCGTCAGCCCATCACCTAGGAAACGATTCTTTCACATACAACGTCATGTATCCCACCTTACGTACTTACTGAGGATTTGAGCAATTTATTTGCATCAAAGAATGCCTCAGTGCTGGCATTTTATGCAAGCTCACAGAAAAATAGTCAGACATGAGCTACCCAAAGTTCCAGAAAACAAAGGGCTCTATTTAGATGCCTGAACACCAGCACCTATCCTATTTGAGATGCCTTAAGGCATCCAAGATACACAGGGGGTTGGCAGGTATCACATAGAACCTATGGAAGCAGCAGCTGGAGACATGGAGACCATGCAGGATACCCCAGGGTGTTCTCAAATGGTATTTGATGCCAAAGCATAAGCAACCGAACCAAGTCCTAAAAATCTTGTTTCTACTGAAGTCAGCTGTGGCTCTCCCATATCTAATCAACGTGTATCTTGCAGGGTAGCTAAGCTGAAAAAGAGCTACAAAAGAATTGCATCTTTATTTCAGGTCTGCTGAAACCTGGCAGAGCTTACACACTGTGTCAGCCTATTTTGTTATGAACATATAATGCTCACTGAACCCCATGAGCTGCTGTGATAACAATCTCTGCCAGCTTGCTGAATGGATTCCTTTCAGTTGCTGCCTCTGAAGTTACGTGGCTAGAACAGAGCTTCTGCAGTATACCAGTGCACCGGGAACACCGGGTTTTAGCTACGGGAGCAAGAAAGCTGTCTGGAAAGATTAATGGGCTCAGAATTGATTATCAGACCGTAGGAGCAGAAGGTCATTGTGTCAAGGCTCCTGGCTACTGCAGGGAGCATGTACTACTGGCTAATCCTCTTATAAACACATGCCCTTCCACGAGGAAGAATACCTCTAATGATTTAAATCAAATTTTTATATAATCAGTGCACTGTTTATTTACAGTGAGATTGTTATGGCACTACAATCTCAACTGAGCTAGATGACAGAAGAGGATACAAGTCTTTCACCTGCAGTTAATAAATCTGGGGTCCCATGAAGGCTGTGTATGTCTTTCATAGAATTATACAATAATTTAGGCTGGAAAAGGTCTCTAAGACCATCCGAGTTCAACCATTAACCTGGCACTACCAAGACCACCACTAAACCATGTCCCCAATGTCAAATCTACACATCTTTTAAAAACCGCCAGGGATGGTGACTCCCCTACTTCCCTGGGCAGCCTGTTCCAATACTTGACAACCCCTTTGGTAAAGATCTCAGGACCCAGCTCTAAACTTTGTACCATAAGTATTTCCCGCAATTAGTGTTAAATGAGCATGACTAGATAGATTACTAATTTTCTGGACTATCAGCAAGGAGTAGTGACACGATTTTTCCCTTAGGAGTTACTTAGAGTGAAACAATCATTGCTCAGGTTAAATCTGAGAATATCTAATTAAGAGACCTAAGTGGTTAAAAACCAGAAAACATGTCTTGTCTTCGCATTTTATTATTAAGAAACTTAATAAGAAACAGTTACTTGTATGTACCAGCATACATCTTCCTGTCCCATTTAGCACTGTAAGTCATTTTTCCATAACACGCACTTGAAACAGCCTCCATCCTTGAGCACAGGTTATATGAGTGAATACTGCCATCTAGGCAGGCTTTTGGGAGCAGCACCTGTTTTAGAACATCATCCATCTTTGCCAGAGAAAAATACTCTATTACCCAAAACAGAGGAGAAAGGAACAATTTTTTATACTATTAAAACTGACACAACACCAGTCACCAAAAATACAAAACCTGCCCCTCAACCAGATTGTAGCAGCCCACATGAAGAGCAAATATTTTCTACATGTTTATTAAGAAATATATTATTCCATATTTCAATACAGGCAACTCGAACTTAAGCTTTGCACTAAATTAGAAATCACTTTTATCTATGAAAACTGTAAATACAAAGTGCATTGTATTAAGGCTATTAATTACCAAAGTACATTTTACTAAGGCAGTACTATAATTGCATCTATTTTATATGCTTTGAAATATAGTAACAGTACATTTTTAGGAGACAGTTACATAAAATATCCATCGATGTTCTACAAAGACAGAAATAATATTTAAAACCATTTTTCTTCATATGACCAAAATAGCTTCCAACCAGTGCAAAAAAAATATAAAATATGTAATGCATCTATCTTATTTCAAACAATAAACAAGTTCTATACATGGCATTTACAGGAGACTTACAAGATTTGACAGCAATCTCAGTTTGATTGGACACATTAAGAACTACCTTCATCATCAGTTGCTGGATTCTTTAGGGAATGGACAAGCTATGAATGCAGAATCTTACACAAAATGGTAGGACCTGAAAAGATAACAATTTAGCACTTTCCATAGATCCACAGATATTTCCATAAGCAAATGTTTTGTAACAGTGAAGTTATCCTCCTCAGCTTCCTCCCTGGTGTGTTTCAGCTGTCACCTTGAGGATTGTCCTGAGCAGGTTTGTGCACAAAGGTATTCTTCTTTCTCTCGGAAAGACTCCCTGAATAATCACAGAAATGTGATTATCTGGCTCCTGGCATCTGTCTCCTCAACTCCCCTGCTCCTTCCCCCATATGATAAGAAGCAATGCAGCATGAGACTGATTTGTACAGAGAAAAGCAGGCAAAAACATGAGGAACTGCTTTTTGTACAACTGCTTAGTAGCAGACACATTCCACTTCTAGAGGGAAGGATATTGCAGCAAAGATGTAGCAATTAAGCCTCTCACTTACAGCAACAAAGCAAAAAAATCTCTCCTCCCTTCTCAAGAAAAATGGACTTCTTCTTGCAGAAAGGGAAATCAGTATTAGAGACTATTTTGCACAAAGCCACTCAAGTGAAACACTGATGCCACCAGTTAAAGCAGGTCTCCAACACACAAGTTGGATGTCTGTGGTTTATTTTGTCAAAAATACAGTCACATTCAAATAACTTCTTTGGGTTTTTCCAAAACAATAGCAAAACTAAGAGACAACATGAGCATAATATGTTTTATTGAATAAGATTCTGCTTCTAATATTTACACAGCGAAATCTAGATGTAACTTAGGGAAGCATGGCAATGAGGAATATTCATACAACATCTGGAATATCTTTAAATACATCTGAAACTACTTACTGTAACAATCACCTGCCCATCACTGATTTCATAATTAAGGAAAATCTGAACTTGCTGAAGAATAGCCAAGATGAATATTAAGGACAGCTGAGTTAAAAGAAAAGTCTGCTATGTAAATTCCAAACCCAAAAGATCTGATTAAAGTGTCAAAGAGTTTTGAAGGCAGCTTCTGTATTTCCCTGTTTTTCTTCTCCTCTCTGCAGAAAAAGATGACAAAATAAATTATAAATCTGAAGACCAAAACTAATATCCGCACATTAAACAGACAGCACACTCCAAGGTAATCTTATTTCTTAAATTCATAATGTCTTAACTTCAAGGTGTATGAACTAAAACAAATTACTACCAATTACTTACTCATTTTGTATTAAATACTATATTACATCTTTAAAGCTGTCAGGACAGACCCACAGAAAATAGAAATGCTGCAAATGATACCTAGAGTCAACACACCACTAATTATTGCCATTTACACAAAAAATTTTATGATGAACTATCTCTCCTCCTACTCTAGAATGTTAAAAGCAAATGTTTTGTATTTTTTCTACTAGATATACTATCATTCTACTATTACAGAGAAGAGGGGTCTTGTAAAGAAACTATAGCCAACACCTTTCCCATAGACACAGACTTTTTAAAAGATAATGTCATTATTGATCTTGCATGAATTCTCAGCAAGGTCTGAATGCAAGTGTAGACTTGCAGCAGCCATACTAACAGTTTAACTCATAGCTCTAGTAGAGTGGTATCTTATGTGTGGACTACTCACTGGTTGTAAACAATACATGATTCACTGGCCACTTGCATGATTTTTGTTATCCAGCAGGAAAAGATTATAAGCCAGGAATGTTGTGTCCCACTCAAGCCTCTGGAGGTTGTTTATTCTAGTGGGGGTTACAGTCAGCACATTATTAAGCAGGCAGTCTAGCCCGCCACATCTATGATTTATGTATTGAAAAAAACCAGTTGTTAGTCTCAGGTTAAAAAGATCTTGCATAGTCTCTCATATCTTACTTATCAAACAGGGAGAGGAATTACAGTTTTCCTGTGCTCAAGCTAACCTGTATGAAGCCCTGCCAAATAGCCAGGAGTGCAAGGAAGACACAATTACCAACTAAAGTACCAACCAGTTCCCTTCCTGCTTCCCAGCACAACTAATTTCAGATGCATGACTGGAAAGAAAAATAAATTTAAATCAACCTCCCAAGATCTCCTAACATCACCTAACCTTTAAGCACCAAGATTAAACCTCTCATAAAATAGTTCTGCAATGAAGTTCAGTGTGATAACTTTGCATTTTTAGAGACTAAGTTTGTAACAGTAACAATGGCTCTCCATAAACACACACACTCTCATGGAGGTAAACTGTAACCTAGCAAGGAACAGCCTTAAAATTCAGAATTTGACAAGAAAACAAAATACGCAAATGTGGTAGTAAAAGCTGTAAAACATAACAGAAAAGCACTTAACGATCTCTCATTCCTATGTTACAGTCAGCCCCCAACATACCTGTGAACAAAAGTACATTTTATAAAATTTGTCACTGTTTTATTTGGTTTCGTGGCTACCTTCTGTGTCTTCTTTTAGGGTTCCCCCTCCCATGAATCAAACAGCCAGACACTGTTCCATTTACCCAGGAAATGTATATCCATCCTAATCTCACTGCTTTTTTTATCTTTATCTGTTTTCCAACTGCAGAGGGTTATCTGGAACACAGCTGCCTACCTGGAAGCTATTTCTCTTATAGCTAACATAGCTACAAATTTTAATAACTGAAAAGCTGCTGAAAGATTGAGACTTTGCTCTTGCCTGTCTCATTGGTGAGGTATACAGGACACATTAACAAACGCTGCCTTTGAGCAGGAAATCCATCTGTACTGACAATCTCAAGATAAGGAGCTACCCGTGTGTGAGATGCTGTCAACACTGGCTGAATAAAACTAAATGTGCATTAAGATAATAACGCTAACTTTAGAAATTATTAACCGCAGCATCCAGGTTTTATTTACTCTTCCAGTTCTCTCTCCCCTGTCCCACTGGGGGGAAATGAGAGTGGCTGTGTGAGGCTGAGTTGCCAGCTGGGGTTAAAACACAACACCAGCTTGACCATTTCTGTAACTCAAAAGCCAACCCTACACCCCTCTTCCCCATGGGGAACTCCTGCCTCTTCTGTCTCTCCAGCAGCAGGACAAGAAGGGGCCCAACTTCTCTAACATCCAGAAGGACTGACTGTGCTCAAATCTACACAAAGTGTAAAACCATTTCTTAGAACTACACATGAGATGATTTGGAACACATAACCTCATCACTCCATACCAATGGCAAGATATAAATGTTACAACGAGCACAAAAAGAAGCAAATGTAAAGCAATCCTTCCATTTCTCAGAAACATTAGTGGCCTACCTTACAGGCCGACTCTGTGGAGTCAACAGCAGAATGGAGATCTATTGTAACTGCTGTGTCAAGTATGTAAGACCAACATGTAGCAAACAGAAAAATAAGGGAATACTCTCCTAAAATGTGCCTTACAAGGCACATTAATGTTCTCTCATAGAAAAACACAGAAAAACTTTTAGCAGGTCATTCTGTGACACTAATATCTAGTCACACCAACCAAAAGATGTGGTGCTATGGGCCTGAACATCTGGATGTTTTGTTAGACAAAGCAGAAAGTCTGTGTCTTGACATTGTTTTTCAGACAATCGCTAATAAACCTGCTCCTTGATATGCTAAATCCACATTTTCAGCTGACCAATAACCTCCTCTGACATTTGTGTGTGGTCCAGCCCACAAGAGAAATGTAAGTATAAATGCAGATGACTTTTCCATGTTTTAGACCAGGTTCAGTGTGGACTTCCAGTGTGGAAACTGGATTGTTCACAAATTTGATGCAATCTCAGAACCCATTTTTTCAGCTCATACCTCTCACTTTACCATTCTCTACAGGAACAGAGGATGGTAAAATCTGAACCACCAGATGTCCTCAGTTTGTCTCCCTTTTCTTACAGAGGTAACAATATTTGGTCCTGTGGTTTCCTTTGAAAAGTAACAGATCAGAAGCTACCTACCAGTAACTTGCCTCAAGGAACAGATACAACCAAGACATTCTCTTTAGGAAAGATTCCCTGATTTTGTTACAGAGGTGCCAAACAGGAAAAGAAAGTAAGTCTTTAATTAGTTTACTTCAACTCAGATAAAAGGCAGGAACAACTGTAATAAAAAAGAGAGCACTAACTACATATTCTACAAAAAAAATGACAGATCAGAAAACATCTTTAGTTTTAATTCCTAGGAAATGTGGTGCATTAAGAACCACATCACCAGGGGATTGTCCCGCTCTGCCTGCACTGGGGCGGTGTCGCCTCGAGCGCTGTGTTAAGTTTTGGGCACCACAATGTAAGAAAGACATTAAACTATCAGAGAGTGTCCAAAGGAGGGCCATGAGGATGGTGAACGGCCTTGAGGGGAAGCCATGTGGGGAGCACCTGAGGTCACTTGGTCTGTTCAGCCTGGAGAAGACTGAGAGGAGACCTCATTGCAGTTACAACTTCCCCGTGAGGGGAAGAGGAGGGGCAGACTCTGATCTCTTCACTCTCATGGTAAGGCAGGACTCAAGAAAACAGCATGAAGCTGAGTCAAGGGGGGTTTAGGTTGGATATCAGGGAAAGATTTTTCACCCAGAGGGTGGTTGGGCACTGGAACAGGCTCCTTAGAGAAGTGATCAAGCTCCTTAGAGAGTTCACTTCTTGAACTCTGTCAGCACCAAGCCTGACAGAGTTCAAGAAGTGTTTGGACAACACTCCCAGGCATATGATGTGATCCTTCAGTGGTCTTCCACAGGGCCAGGAGTTGGACTCAGTGATCCTGATGGCTCCCTTCCAATTCAGCATATTCTGTGATTCTATGAAATGCTCTGGGATGCCAGTAAGATGCAATTTTTGAGCAAAGTAGAACTACATTATATTTTGGAGACACTGACTCACTGGTACTAATCCTATTTCTCATAAAGGCATTCCACTATCAGCTATTGAGGGAAACAAACAGAGTGGAATGCCAGAAAGTCTCCTGAAAGTAACTATGCATATAAAGGAAATTAACATTACGGTATTGGCAACCTTCTATCCATGGCTTTAAACAAAATTCACAGTTCAATGTAGAGGTAAAATGGACAGAAGGTGGCGCCCCTAATATAGGGCCCACCTTGGCCCTCCTGTCTTTGGTGTCAACAGCTAAAAATCCCCTGCCTGTTCATTACAGATTCTCCTAATTCCAAAGAAAAACAGGCCTGTTGTTTTCTTCTTTTGTTTTTATTTCCCATGTACAAGATCCACCAAGACTATCTCAAAAACTAGGTTCCTTTGTTCAACTAAAGGAAGCAGATAATACATTGTGTTAATACATTTTCTAAACTGTAAAACTTTGGTCATTAAACACCAGAACTTCTCCCACAGCCATGCACAATCCTAAATCCTGGTCAACCACCCCACAGTCAAATGCTACTTAGTATAATATTATATTGAAAAAAAAGATGTTACAGACTGTGAAAAACAGACACAGAAATATATATTACTTCACAGTCTTGGTACTCTGCAAACAGAAATCTTCAAGCATGATAAAATTACATTGAAGATCATAAAGAAAAATTATTTTTAAAATTAATATTGAATATTAGTACTTCAACAGAACTCTAAGACACTACAGATGTTTCATGTATTTTCAATTATTTGTGTATGTTTACAATACAGAGCAAATATTCAGGGTAAATTGGGTGTTACTAGTACTTTGCAGGATTACAGGCCACCCTGAGGAATGAATAATTATAAAATTTAACACTGTGGTTTGCCTATGAAGTTAACTCTTGAGTATTCTAATAGAGATGGAAATATATTCTCTGCATAAGTATTCCTTTTACCCTTCACTTTATACTCTTTTCACTTCTCAGGATTCAAAACATTTAATTTTTTGACTGATTAAGCAACGTAATTAATTCTAAACATTGACTTCAATGGCAGTACTCAAAAATATTCAGACGCCTTTAAGACTGAAGGCCCAAAGCCATAAGAGGCAATTCTTATTATAAATAACTTAATAAACTAGTCATAAATAAACGAAATATACGAGTAGTACTATAGGCCCAAACCTTACAGTCATCCTGTCAGAATCCTTACAGGTAATCTGTCATTATAAGATGCTATTTCTCACCTGTACTACTGCTCAGTAGTTAATCATTTTTCTAAGAGCATCATAGCACTTCCATTTGTCTGGGATGTAGAAAGGCTCAAAGATGTGAGGGAAGGGAGTGTCATAGCCACATACTCTTGAAATAGGAGCTTCTAAATTCAAAAAGCATTCCTCCTGTTAACAGAAATACAGAATAAATGTTAGTGAGGACATTAATTTCAGGAGTCTTGCATCACAAATTGAGGTCAAATGAACTTTGCCAGACTGACAGTCCTGGAAACTCAAAATGTCTATTTATATCACTGAATAAGTAGTCATAATCATAACAGTGCTTCCTTCTGTCGAAAGGTCCTTATTAAAATAACAACTTGTATTAATGTTATTTTCATTCTCTACATGTGTGCTGCATTAAATCATAGGTAGGTTATATTTAGTACATCTGCTATACATCCAGACAACTGCTGCCAAGGAACAAATATTTTAGGAACAAAGGAGTAAGATTCTTTTTCCTGTACCACTTTTAAACATGTAGAAAAATTGTACCATCTAAGAGTACATACCATTTTTTGGATACAGGAACATCATATTCAAACTTCTTTCAACTCTTAGATTAATAAGGCTCTGTCTAAGCACTAAGCAGTTATGAAAATTAAGTGGATTTGCATATCTCCAACCTTTGAGTCAAATCCATGTTCTACTCAAAACCCAAAAACTTTCGTTCTACTTGGAGATCAGACTTGATAACGACTGTGAGAGTTTCATTACTTGACCCAGAAAGGCACAAAATATTACAAATACCACATTAATTTGAAAATAACCTGTAAATATGTAACATTACCAGCCTTAATAACCAAATAAATAGTGAAGTTTCAATCTTCTTACTCTCAAGTACCAGAACGATGGCACGGACCTCAAAAATCTGCAAGGAGTAGATGCAGAAATAACAGCCAGACCAAACTGATGTTGATGCTAATTATCAGCTCCCTTTCTCCACATATTTTTAGTATAGGTATTTGCTTTCCAAAGCAGACAAATGAAGTGATAAAATGTGTCTCCTCCTGGTCTCTCCTTTATGGAGTGCAGCAACTGAGACATCCTGGCCAACTTCCCCTGTACTTGGCTCCACAAAATGGAAGATGAAGTATTATCTACCGGTCCTTTTCTGCCAGGCCCACGAGGAAAATAGTTAAAAAGCTATGCTTTTCTACAAAGAGGGCTAAGTATTTTCTCAGACTGATGAACTGTTTTGAATGCAATTTGCCTTGCAGTCCACGTTAACCTAACTCTACTTGCTGTGCTTTCTACACATCACAATACTTGGCAGTATAGAAGGTACTGGTAACACACTGAGATTGCAATCTTTCACTCCAGCATTGTGAAGTGGTTTTTTCTGGACAATGAATGGAAGTAAAAAGTACAAGAAGTTGTGTGATTGCACACAGTATCAATTACACTTAACAGTGAATTAATTCACCTAGAAAATTTCACAGTCTGAGTAGGTCTGAGGTAAAATATATCTGCAAACAATATAAATATTTTTGAGATCCATTCCCAGGCACTCTGTTCCTTGTAAAGCAAAAGCTTCACGTTAGTACAAAATCCTAGGAAGTAGAGTGTAATAAATCCTTCATATGTCCACAAGGTAGATCATGATGTCTTACTCCAACCTGCTGGCAAGGATAATTTTGATACTAAACAGACCTTGATTCCCATGTTGTAACTGACCAGTAAGACAAGGCAATCATTTTTGGACCATCCCAAAACTGACCATCCAATCCACCTGTCAGGTTGCATTACACCAAAACATGCAAGTATATTCTAGACCCACAGCATCCCAGTCCTACACTGCTATTTTCAAGTACCCAACATAGACCACCACCTAGGGTACAGACCATTTAAACAAACTGACATCTTTCAAGGAAAGACCTTAGAAAAAAACTTTTAAGTTAAATTGTTTTGGAAGTAAAGTAGCAGGCATGGGATTTCTGACTCAGTGTAAAGTGTTTTAGACTCAGTTTTGAAAATCTGTATGAAAAAGTCATACTCATTTAGCAGGATATCCATGACTTCCAAAAGTAAAATTTATTGTTTTGTTAGAAAAATAAGTGTTTACAAAAGCAACAGATGCAGTTATCAGTTCAATATATCTAAATTTTTCTTAATGTAAAAAAATCAAACAAAACATTAAATTGCTGTTCTTCTTGCTCTGCTCCGTAACTGCAGAGACCAAATTCTGGCATCGGTTATTCAATATGACCTTTGCCAATTTTCCTTCATTTGCCTGATTTTCACTTAAAGCTTCCTGGAAAATACATTATTCCATTAGTATATAAAGGCATTATAATCGATCACACAATTCTATCTCAACATGTGATGCTTAATACACACTTACTAAGACTTTTCAAAACAAAAGCACACGTCCCAGTAAAAATCTGTTCTTGAAATTCACAGCAGTCAGTCAAATGCATCACACACAACACTTTAAAACAATCACATGCCTTGATTTTTAAAACAGGAGCTAAAACCAAGGACTTGCTGGATGCTGCATAATTCTAAGAGAAATGGATCCCCCAGTACTTGGTACAGTCAATCCATTTTTCCAGATTACAATATCCTAATATGCTACTACAGAAAACTTTATCCAAGTTTATTTTACCTTTATTTGTAAGTATATTTTACTTTTATCAGAGATTCAAGTACTTATTGCTAAATAAGAGTTCTGAGTGAAAAACTCTTAAAAATGTTCCGAGTGAGAACTGCGGACATTTATAGAGATATACAGTTGTACAAAAAAGATAAAATAAGAAAACAAGTCCATTATTGTGCATTACTGAAAGAAAACATTACTCATCCGTCTGCAATGTATAGAAAAATAAAGCAATCTCATCTGCCATTTGGAGGAAGTGCTTTTAGGCATCTGGACAACCAGAAAATAGTTAAAAGAGTTTTTTGCTCCAGCCTGTCCTTCCTCTGAAGGGGATCTCTACAATTCCACAGTCATAGTAAACAAACCCTCAAATGCAAACACTTTGGTAAGTACAGGCAAATGAGACTATTTAATGCATAGCTAGCAAATCAGACAAATTCAAACTCAGTCTTTCTCCCTGTGACACTCTTACTTTCTTTACTTCCATATTTTTTGGATCTATTTCATTTTTCCCCTCTAGCTGGCATGGATTAAAATCAGTAAACAGGATTTTTTTTTTTAATTTTTCATTTCTACTGGTGTGTAGAATACTTCCTAAGTGAGAAAGCTTTCCTTTAAAATAAATTATTTCTGCAACATTTTATGTCCTCAGGGTCTCCCCCACACTATTCTTATTTTGCAACACTTCAAGTACCCCAAAATATTAACAGCTACTAGACTGTCAGATGACTACTATACGAGACCATCGATTTTACAACTCCTTTTTCAGTACAGGAATTTACTTTCTGAAGGATGATAAACAAAACGGGTATCTTAAACACTAATATAAATACAAAGAGTTGGATAGAACTTTTGATAATTATTTTGGTATTATAGCTATTATAATAAAAAGAAGACTAAACATAACGTCCATTACACAAGGAAAACCATAGGAACATTCTTCATGCAAGAGTACTCATTTTTTTCTGACAATAACTACAAAATTTAGACTCAGGAATTCATGTGACAGGTTGCAAAAGTTTAATTAAATTGTGGTCAGTTCTGCCAACTAGAACTCTGAATTTTGCCATCTCATCTACAGATTATAAAATTTTTAAAACCACATATATAATTGAAGAACTTTCAGAGGGAAAACTTATTGCATCAGAGTTTCACTTTCTGTTCTGGATTTTTATTCAGATTTATTTATGCTGTTACTATAAACTAAAGTGTGGGGTTAAAACAGTTAAGAAAATTTATTTCAGATCACTTTGTTGATAATTGTTACCTGTATATTACCTACTACTTCCCAACATGGATTTTCAAGTGTAAATTACCCAGTATTGTAAAAATAAGATGAAACCTACTATAGGTTAATGATGAACATGACAATCTCATTTACAATAAAATCTATTTTTTCTCATAGCTTAGGAAGATTTTCAAAAGAAGTTTTCCAAAGAGGTTGCCAATCAAGCCCCATTTTAGAAAAGTTGGATTTCATGCAATAAAGCTGACATTAAATAAAGATCAAAGGTCTTTTTCTTTGGTTTCTGCTTAAAAATAATGTCTAATTTGAAAAATTTACTTTCAGTAACAGAAAAGTCAAGCTTCTGCAGTTTTCATATGATTCTCAATTGTAGAACAGTACTTTACAGCTGCAAGCACCAAATGCGACACATTTTAAACATAATTTGCTTTGACAGCATATATATGACACATTCCTATGAACAGTCACTTCTATGCACTACATAAGTACTATACAATACACCCACAAGATATTTTCAAGTTGAGATATGTGTAAAGTGAGATATATATATATTCTTTCTTTAGAGGAACTTTTTTTTTTCCAAAAGCTTAGCCATTCTCGTCTTAAAGTATTTTTATAAATCTTTTCCTGATAGTTACAACAGTGACACAATGTTTCCTCAGAGAATTCTGCAGTTGTAAACTTTTAACTCCTATCAAAGATTTTTCTCCTTTTCAAATCACTTTAAAACTATCTATTTATAACTTAGCACAGATTAGTAATGATCCACATTATTTGTTATCAATTCTTTGAATTTATATCTTGTCAAATACAGAAAAATAGTTCACCGCTAAAATTATTTATCATATGATTGCCAGAAGAGATCTTATTTTTACTTACAAAATACTTCAGTAATTATAAAATAAAGAAGAATTTGGAGGGGGGAAGTCAGATCTGTGTAATTCACTGCCTTGTTACCATTAAAAAGCAATTTATTGCAAATATTGTCTTTACAGTAATAAATCACATAAAACAGTATTTATAGAATAAGTCAACTTTACTACATAAAGTTTCATAACATAAAATGAACAATTCACACACAGGCTTGAAGATTGCCTTCAAATTTCATTTCAGCCAGCTTCAAAAATGAATAGAACAATCTTTAATAACCCAATACATGGCTGGTATGGTCTGCTAAATTTTCCTTATCAAGTTAACAACAGAATCACTTCAACAAACATTCACAGCAAGAGCATTAACTTGAACCTGTTGGAATGAGAGCCTTGGTCAGCACTTTAGTTGTCTCGGTGACAGAACTGCACAAAGAAATCAGCACTGCATTCCCAAGGTATTTACAATACAAAACAAAACAAACCCACAAACCAAACAAACCAAAAACTTTATTTATGACACACAGATTATCTTTTCAACAAGGAGGAAAATTAATAAAAAGTAGTTTTTATTTCTTCACAAGCTATCCTATGTTTTATGCAAAAAGGCAAAGATTTTGTATAAAAATTTTACACCATTTAAGTTGCCTCTGGTAGAATCTAGGAGATATATTCAATTCAGAAGAACACACAGACAGGAATTAAGTTATTCTCAGTAAATGTATAATTTGCATTGTTTGGGGTATGAGCAGCCAGCACTATTTTTCTCCACAAAATAAATGGCACAAAACAGATATATTCAACAGGATGCAGCATGAATTTCAGGTTATGAAATATGCTACTTTAGATAAACAAAAAAAATGTCTTTTGGCAAGTCAGGTTTTTGATAATTAGTAGCAACCCACTAGATAATCACTTCCCACCTTTATGCTACAAATACTAGAAATACTACTTTTTCCTAGGAAATCATTGCTACCCCATAGCTGAAACAATCTAAAATCTTTCCTAAATTGCATATGCTATATTTTAGAAGTTGTTCCTCTGTATAGCAGCAAACCACCTTACAGGAAATTCACTACAAATTATGTTATCCTCTAGGATATTCCAAGTTTCCTTTCTTAAGTGGTAATTACAAATATTTGCACCAGGATCCACATATTTTCTAAAACCATGCCCAGAGCCCCAGAGCTAGAATGATTTCCCAGCCCCACGGGTATCTGAACTTGCCTTATTTAGCTGCTTGGCACCCCTAACTCATCTGTTCAGTAAATGATCCTGCAAACTGCTACATGTATGATAACATGGCTGAATAATCCAAGGGAAATCAATGGAGCTAAAGTGCCTCCGTAAAATTATTCTTACGTGAAAATGTTTGCAGATCATAGGTCATTTTTCTGCATGAATGAGCAGCTGTTCTGCACAACAAAGATTTGTTAAGCTTTTCAGTAAAGATTAACCTACTTCTAATTACTTCCTACCCTTTAATAACAAAGCTAGAAATATGCTACCAATATAATCAGACTTTATACTTTTTATCATCATTTATCACCAACCATTCTAATTACTTATTTAAGTATTTTGTAAAAACATCTTCTGGTTAAGCTCAGCATGACAAAAGTGACTGGAAGGATTTGCTGCTAAGACTTAATAGCCAGTGAGTGGTATTTTTATTTTTACAGCTGTTGAGGCAGCTGAGAGATTCTTGCAAAGACAGCCTCGTTAGTCTACATATCTGGCGCAGTAAAATTCTCATAGAAGTACTTCACTCAACACACAATAATGAACTTCAAAGGAAATGCAATTTCAGCTGCCGTTACTAAACAACTTAAACATCTCCCTTTTTATATCGAAGCATTTGCATTTTGGGACAGCACAGTGAGAAGGATGCTGTCACTGCGACTGTCACCAATTCCTTCTCCAGGGCAAACCCACAGCTTGGCTAGGCAGCCAGGGAGAGTCAAGTAAAAAGGAACTATCCCATCCTCCCATGAAAAGGTTGGGGCTTACCTAATATCTTTCCAGAAAGTTTTACATGACCACCTTTGCAAAACAGGCTCAGAGTAGAGGGGATTACTAGATTACCTGACATAAAGATACAAGGAATTTTATAGGGTATTCTTTAAACTGAGCCATCATTTTGCTTATAAATTTTATTTTATCAGAAGCTGCTTGGTGGTTCAAGCCCTCAGGTAGAAGAATTCTAGTGAAAAGCTGCAAGTGAATAATAAATATTCTCTCATAAAAAGGCAAAATTAACAGTTAAGAAAGCTGACTGCTGAGAATAGAGAGGTAATTTTTATTCTACAGAAGAAGTGTAAAAAGTCAGAGAAAAATGTAATGTGGTTTTAATATAAAGGTTTATGCAAAAAATACTCAGAAACTAAATTAATTATATTGGAGACTGAGCTTTTGGGTACAGGCTAACCTAAAAAGCATGAAATAATTATTTTATCAAATTTCTTACATTAATTAGCTTTTCTTCTCTCCTAGAGCAGTGCAATTTTTAATAGTTTTGATCATTCTACACTTCATTTCCTAAATTACTATTCAAACAGGCTACATTGATATTCCAGTGTAATGAAAAATTGGTAACAAAACAAATGAAAACAAGACCTCTAAGAAAATAAGAAATTAACGCTTCATTAATTTTTGCAGCTATAAATAGTCAATGCAACTCTGTTACAAAAGACCAAGAAACGGGCTGCAAGTGAAACACTTTTATTTTAAAATGTTTAATAAGACCATTAGCAGTTAGCATTACATCTCTTAATTTAAAAACTGGCCCAAAAATTAAGATGAAGAATAACATATTTCAGAGGCTATGAAATTTTGAGTTTCTTTTATGCCAGAACAAACAGTTCAAAATTATTGCCCCGATTTTGAAGAGTCAATGAGATGCATGTATAAAAACAAATACGTGGGATCTGTGACATATCCAGCAATATTATCCACAGAAACACAGTCAACAGAATTAATTATTTTTACACAAGAGAGAAACATAACAGTAGATGTCAAATGTATATTTTAGGAGTCTCATTCAAGTTTTCATTGGATTAAGCCCAAATATTTAACTTGGTCTATGTTTTAGAACTGATCGCTTAGATAAATTCCATACTTAATATGGTTATGTGAACTTTACTTTTATACTAAATAATTTACACAATTTTAATTTTCACTCTACTAATGAACTCACTGCTTTAAAGTAAAAACTATAAATCTTTTACATAACCTAACCTATGTCTTCCACCAATGTTACGAATTGTACAGCGAAATTTCTTAATGAAGAAACAGAGTATAATACCTACACAGCTGCCTTAGTTACTGTGAAGCGCCTCTCACAATTTTCTTCTTTTCAGTTTGTTAGCACTCAACATACAATTGCCATGAATGAAATGTAAAAATAATTCCAAAAAGAAAACTGCAATACAGTTCAAATTGAGATTTTCTTTTCCCCCTGTGTCTGCTAAACCATATATATTAAAAAAATGCTTCCCTCATGTAAATACTTGAGAGAAATTCTCAGTTTATTAACTGACTAAAATTTTTGCAGATCTCAATCCATCAGGACTCTACAGGACTAGATTTCTCTAACAAACGGCATTCAATAGCATAATACATAAAATCACAATATCATAAATATAAAATAGAACTATAGTACAAATGGACATTAATTTACTATTTACAAGGATTTATTTTATTAAGCTAATTATTAAACAGCAATCCTACTTTACATCTGCCCTGAAAAAAAAAAAAAACACCAGTATTATATTAAGGCAGGATTGTTTCTGAATTAGTGTTCCCTATGTCAGATTCTTTTTTTCAATATTTAGCATAATTCTTGAAGCACATTGGGCTTCTGGTTTCATCCAGTATCCAGCACTGAAATTGTACAGCAGCCTAAATTCTAGCCTCTTGCAATCACAGAGACTGTGATACATGACATACAACAGGAAGCATGAAGGGAGAAACCAAACGTAGAATTCTGTGAAAGTCTGAGCTTTTATTTAGGCCCATTTCCTTTGCTAGTGGTGAAACTCACCATTGCTTGAATCAGATTTCCTGTCACCTAAAGCCCCTACTGATGTCAGAAGTAAGGGTGAGGTACACTGACACTGATGTGCTCTTCCAGATGGGCAACCACAAGATCAAACCACATTTTTAAACAACAATTATCCAGTCATGGAAATTTCTGTGCCCACCAGCCCATATATCTGATTTCCTCTTAATAAATGAGACCACCAGGCCATGCACAGCTAAAGTTGGGGCTTTTTCCCCAGCTCCTGAGAAAGCGTAAGGACACAAAACTTGGCAAGGTCTCAGAACTGAAATCCTGTCTCTGCCATCACAGAAGGCCACAGTTTCTATCACAAATTGATCATATTTAACTGTATTGTACTCTACTGTAGTGATAGTGCTGTAATGTGGTCATTGGCTTTTTTTATCCACACTCTTTCTCTATGACAAGTCATCTTGAAACTCTTTCTAATTTCAAGCTATTAATTTCAGATTCCTCCATTTATAATTTTTCCCTGGAATTATTTTAGCAAACACTCTTCTGCTGGTTACCTTTGCTTATTTTTCCAGTAAATTTATAAACAGGATTTACATTCCTTTAGTCTCCCTTTCAATAGTGGGAAGAAGGCAGGCACCATTAAGCTATTTTCATAGAGCAGGCTCTCCACAGCTTCTGATGACTCTAGAAGCTCCTGACTCACATCATCTGGTTTCAATACTTTTTTAAAAAAACTAGTTTACCACCACACCACTGTTTTCTACAACAAAGTAAGTCCTTCCTGTTTCTACCATAAGGGCCTCTCCAAACACACCTCTCTTTTTATCCAACTGCAGGACACACAATTGAGCCAAAGGTATCTGATACACCAGCTCTTCCTCTTTTGCCCGACTAATCATTTGTAAGCTTATGCTAAAGAGAAGTTAGTAGTTCCTAGCCATGTAGAAATTCCACTTCTGAGACCCTCAATATCAGGCAGGTTCATTATAGGATTCAAATTTTTACTATATCACTGACTTTGTGACTTTAAAATTCTGGGGTTTGTAACTAAGAAACTGCAAGAGTGTTAAGATCTAACCAAGTCTTAAAAAAATGCTGCTCTTTACAACTTTGTAATACTTTTGAGAGCCACCATACTACCATCCCCACATCACATACCTTGCAGCTCTTGTACTGATAAAATTTTGTAAGGTCAGGGTCTAATCTGTCACGTTAATCTGGCACAATCTACATTCACTGGATCAAGCCCAGCAAATTCACTGACAAATTAAGTTTTGAAAACATCAGGCTGGCAACATTTTTATCAGAGCACAATAACAGAAGAAAATTAGTAGTTCATGCTTTTAGGAGAGAATTCATAGCTACGAAGACAGAAAAACAGTATTCAGAAAAATCCATCTGGTACAGAAGTTATTATGGCACTTTTCTCACTGCATTTGGTGAGATTTTTCACTTGTCAGATGGTAGAAACACAGTAAACCAATCCTAACAACTGTAGGAACGAAACCTGCAGACACCGCTGACATGGGTTTAGATCGCTAAAGATCCAGTTTAAGTGTCTGACATTGTACTTTTTCTTCATCAAGACAAGAAACATGCTCTCAAATGTCTTCTTTCGTGGTTGACTTATAAAAAAAAAGTCATGAAATAAAGTTCACACGCAACATTATTTTCCTGGTTTGTATCTGCCAAGAATTCAGGGATATTCCAGAAATTATGGGGTTTGTTGGCTGCATAGTTTCCTATCCATTGTAAAATCAATACCTGAATGCTCTACAAAAACAGAGGTTTAAGCATCTTTCTCTGAACAGTATATAATTTTTCAAGGCATTTCTACTTATTTTAGTGATCACCACAAATTACATAGAGAAAGAAAAGCTTAGCTTGTAGTGGTTAATAAACAACTCCAGCCTAGAAGGCCCAGTGACCAAACAAATCAATGGTGGAGATTTGCTGTAGCACAGTGACCTCAGCATGCTGAAATTCAAGTTGCTGCTTTGCAGTTTTCTTATGGAATACTATGGTTCCCTTTATTCAAACATCTTTTGAAAGTTTTCTTAATTATTTGATATAACTTTTCTAAATGATCACAGCTGTTTTCAAGACTTCTTTCCTTCTGATTTCCCCCAACTAAAGAATCACTTACTGGTAAAACAGTGAGTTCTGTGTAATTCATTGGTTTGTTACCATTAAAAATCAAGTAATGCTATTTATGTTCTTGAAAGGGAGACAATTTTAGGAGACAATCAACAGGATCTCTAGTTCTCAGGCACTGCTAGAAAGTTTCAAATCTCTCCATAGGAATCCTTACTCTAAAATGAAATGCACCATCCTTTGAAGATGTTAATCCTTACTGACTATAAAAGAGGGCTGTACTGCATAGATTAGAGACGCAACTTTTAGATCACTCCCAACTGAGTAATTATGAAGAAAAACTCAAACCCATGCAACCTCATTGCAGTGGCTGTCTTTACACAGGTAGTTGCAGAGATGAGACAAATATTCACAATTAAATGGAATTCTAGCAGAAGCTAGACCACTACAAAATCTGCAGTACCCAGTAAGAGTGTCCATCAATAACAGCAAAAGAGACAATGATACTTGAAATATCCATCCATATTTCCCTCTCTTTTTCATTCTTATCCACTGCCAAAGGTGGTAAAATCTTTATGGACATAAAATACAGGACAACATATATTGTGGGTACACAGAGGGTGAAAGGCCTTCAGATCTTTCAAGTTTCTCAGCTACCTGGAATTCAAAGATGGTATAACATCCAGCTTTACAGGTGAATGAAAATTGCAGGTAATCCAACATACGAAAGAAAAAAAATTGCTATTCATTAGATGACTTCTGAAGTTGCTCCTATAATCTGGGTAAACTCATTGGCTTCTTAAAACTTCTAAATCCAGATATAATGTTACACAGAGTATTTAGAACCAAATACTTCTCTCCAGTAGCTCAAAACTCCATATGAAAATTGGCTAAGTTCAGATCTTCCTACTCGAAGTTAAATCAGAACTTCCATCCTTAAAGAACAGTAAAAGTTTCTTAATAACTTGTGTGAAGATGGTAACATCCACATTTATTCACATAATCCCATCATGATTACTTATATAAGAAATCATTTTCTTAGTATTCTGAATATAGACAGTGATTAAATACACAATAATTAGAGGATTTTGCCTCAGAGGAAAGTAGATTCCTCAATTTTGGTTTAACCAAGTAGGATTCCTCTCAAAGAAAAGTTGTTAAAATTGTCTTGGTAATGCAACATTGATGACATAATTTGATTTTTGAGTAACAGTGGGTTGCTTCCTCTGTATTACTTACCAGGTTCCTTGCATATCTGAAACATTCTCAATACATTCTGGAGATAAATTGCTTACCTGAGGCATTCTGAATAAACGGGAACAATTTTCAGAGCCAACATACAGCAATATATGGTGTTACAACTCATATTTCAGAGACATTTTGTCTCCTTTCACTTCTGCCCTCTGGGACTGAATAGAGCATAAGTCCATGAATATATTTATTAGCATATAATCACATCAATTCAATCAATATCAATAAATATTGTGGTTGACTCAGATATATGCATATGCAGACTTGAACTTGACGCCTATCATACACAGAAGAATATACAGTGTTAGCTTTTTATACTCAGTATTTCTTATTCTCAGCCAAATAGTATTCTCAATGTAAGGTGGTGTCCAGGCCAGCAAAAATTTGATGTCTGGAACCTAACTGCCAAGAAAGATAGCCACAGCTATTCTACAACAAGCAAATAAAAAATAAATAACCAAACAAAAAAGCCTAATTTTTTAAAGTACTCACATGAATAATAAATAGCCACAGAGAGGGGTAAAATTGGAAAGGGCATTCTCTTTGCAGCACCCCAAAAGTCACAGTGACATTGAACATCAAAGAAGGGAGCCCAAGTATGGCACTTCTGCCCATGGCCAGGGTGCTCATCTCAGGGATGGCAGCTCTGACCTCCCGTGCCTCCTCACACAAGCATTTTATCCAATGGACACGAACACAAAAGAGAAAACAGTCCAGGGAAGAAACTCAAACTTTCAACCAAGAGCACCAAGTTTGTCAGAAGTTCCACCTGGAAAGACAGAACTACTACTCCCCAAAAAACCTCCTGCTAAAACTGGCAAAAAGATTTGAAATTGGCATTTTCTGACAGTACAGTATTTTGCCTAAAAAAACATGGTCAGTCTTAAAATAGAGGCACTTTATCTTTTTTTTTTTTGGCTAAAGAATGGAAGTGTTGCATGTAATTAGCTTCCTGCTTGATTGAAACAATAGACTGGCAGGGACTAAATATTAGCAGCCCCAGTGGAATTGGTTATTCCTCTTCCAGGTCCTCAGCAAATTTCATCTGTCTTCCTCTTCTCCTACTATTAATGTCTTGGATCTAGCCATGACTTGCAGACACATTCAAATGTAAGAGTCTGAACATCTTTTACAGTTCATCTTGAAGAAAAATATTGAAACTATGTTAGGCAAAGGGACAGATACATCATATTTCTACTTTTCATAAACGAATTGCAATGCTTGTTTCTCTGGAATAACACCAGTCAATGCTAGCCACCCAAGGGGCCTTCCAGGATTTAATTACTGAAACTTGGGCCTGCAGATAACTTTTTTTCTGTGGCAATACTGAACAGCCTAAGTTTGACTGTATTTAGAGCAGCAGCCAATCTTAAAATACAATTCATCCATCTCAGCTGTCCAACAAAAGCATGGAGCTTTCACATTATAATGCAGGATTTAAAGAGTGGGGTTTTCTGCCTCTTTTTTTTCCCCCTTCAAGTTTTTGCAGGAACACCACGTGAGTTGTCTTTGGCCTCATCAACTGTTTCTTGTACGCTTTTTGGATATCACTGTTACCAGTATTTCTGCCTTCCTGGTGGAACATCTTAGGTCTGAGGTTTCATGATTCAGAGGACTTACATAATAAAAACTGTATGTTAAAACAATTCATTTACACATATGTTTATACGGCTCCAAAGATTTTGTACACTGAGATCAGATTACAAAGCACATGGAACTAAACTTGTGCTTCAACTTCAGCTAACAGACTATACACATAATACAGTAAAGTGTTTTAAATTAAGATGCCTGCACCTTATTTTAAAGTCTGTGTATTTTTACAATTATATTATACTCTAATGTATTTTGCAATGAATTAATTACATTATCTGGCAAAAATACAAATGTAACTTCATTAAGTTTCTTTTGTATTACTTCAAACTGGCTTTGATTGTAAAACCTATGAACAGCTGCAGAAAGAATAATTTTTCCTTTAGTCATAAGTTATAAAAAAGAGTTAAAATGTAAAAAAGTTATACATACAGAGTTCCACATACATCAAATAATTATCATATTTTTAAGGTATGGAAAATTAATTTTAAGGTTTACAGTGTATCAATCAGTGGGTTTTTAAAATTAAAATTAATGAGGTTTTTCTGAAGGACGATTATTAATATGCTCAACATTTTTCTGATCTCTAGAATTAAATTTAATAATTTGTTTAAAAGTAATAAATGATAAACATATTAATTTAGCACAGAAAGAAATTATTTAAAATGACAGTTCTGTATTTAAGTTCTGAATGCATGTTCCATAATTCAATGTTACATTTCATGCTATGAAATAGGCACGAGAATGGCTTTCAGATTTTAAAGCTGCAATGCTACTATAAACCAGAGCACATGGAAGCAATTAACTCAGATTGCAATCATCTTACGCTGTGTTTATAGAAAATTAAGCTTTAAAAATACTTATTTAAAATTGTGATAATTTGCAAATATGCTTGGGATATGCATCAAGAGAATTAGTGGTAATCTATTTTTTTTAGTATCCAAGTATGCAAAGAAATATACTGTATTACTGAGGTAGTAACAAATCCATACATTTTCTCTGGAATATATTCCATAATTGTTACTAATAGATAAGCACACTAAATTCTTTCATTATTACTTCCACTAATCACCATTCTGAATTCTTTCTACAATGTAAACAAAATGAATGGCTCAGAATTGTCAAAAAAAAAAAAAAANGACGTTAGCGACTCCAGCCCTGTGAGTTGTGAATGTTTTCCCATGTTTACTTAAAAACTCTCGTATTTCAGACAGAGGTGACAGCAGTAAAGAGTTAGGTCTGAATTTTTTGTGAAAGAAACAGTACAAAACATGCTAATGCACTAAACTCTCTTACTTCTTTTACTCCTCGAACATGTTACAGCCCACTAAACTGCAGACTGAAAGCAAGAAACACTTCATTTTTAAAACAACTCCTCAGTTTGGTTTTTGTGCCCTCAGGCAAGGACTCCAGTTCAGCTCCCTGGGTATTTTGGCTGTACAGGAAGATAGGTATCCATGCCACCAAATATTCACATTTCTGCAATATCTGGTCAAAAACTGTAAGAGCTAAAACAACTGATTTTGCTTTATATTTACTGTAATTCAATTCACTTGAAGACAGCGACCAGTCTGCTTCAACCGCTGCTCTGGAAGTGGGCCCTGAGAAAAGCCATCCATCCCACTCAATAAAATCAATTTTGTGGGCCCACTTCCACTTTTATTTCTGAATTCAAGTGCCAAACACCTGCAAATTCTCCAGGCAGCTTCCAGACCCAAAACTTCCACTTCCCTCAGGACGCACTTCAAGACATAAGTGCAGCACTGCAGTGACTGGCAAAGCCCCTCAGGCTGGAGCCCCCACAGTGGAGGGGGCATCTCCCAGAGGGGACAAAGCCCTTCCCTCTGCTGTGAGCAGGCAGGGATGGCATAATGAACACCCTCCAACCTTGGGCAGTACAATTCAGTCCCTGAAGTCACAAAGTGAGCACCAAATACCCACGTTTGGCAGGTTTACAACACCTAAAAGCAGGTTTTGTTACTCAGAAGCCACTGAATAAATTTGTATTACAGTACTACCCAGACGAAAATGGCAGCAACCATAGCTGAGTATTACCTGAAAGAACTTCAAGATGCATTTGGAGAGTAAAATATTTAATTTAAAACTGTTTTGTCAACAAAATGTCTGAAATCAGTCCAACAGAGTGGGCAGTTTCTAACCTCAACTCGCTATTTTAGAGCCAGCATCTGGTTTAAACCAGTTGTCTGAAACCTCCTCATAGTTTGAGGGAGAAGAGAGGTCTGCTCCGGCACACGGGAGACCCCGGGGGCTCTGTGTGACCAGGACTTCTGCTTTGTGACTGCAGAGGGAGCTTATGGCACCAAACCTTCCCAGTTCCTTCACTTACCCCAGCCCAGGCAATTGTCCAGTCACACAACAATCAAATAAAAAATTAAGTTCTCTTTTTATAAAAATTTATCACCACTAAATGTAAGTTATTTGAGCCATAAAGAACACACAAAACTGCATACAGAGCGTACACAATTACCAGGAGCCCCAGTTATCCTGATGGTTGCCGACATAGTGAGGTGAACTTTTATTTTTCATACAGTGCAATAAATCATGCTGGTAGATGTCACCACAGAGCATGTCAAAAGAGAGCAACTGAGGAATACCTAAAAACTATCCAGCTGAAAAACTGCAAAGAACCTGCAGTACTAAAATCTCACACACGCCAAAAAGTGCTACAGGATTAAAAGGAAAGTATATAAATATTTTATGGTGGGGAAACGCTTGACAACTTTTAACACTGTAGCACACTTGCCTATCAGCATGGTTATCTGTCTGGCAGCACCTTTAATCTGTAGGTCTTATATCAAAGATCAAATCTTTTCTCTGGCTCCAGGACTTCACCATTTTATGGCATCACTCAGTGCCTAGATGAAATAAATGCATCTATCTGGGATTAAAGACTGGCATTCCTCACTTTAAAACATACATACCCACATTTTGCAGCTGAAAATCCTGATTTTCAAATCCCTTTCTATAAATAGATAGCACTTCTGAGCTGAGAAGGAATTTGCTCTCCTTAATACTCAAGGATGAACACTCGCAGGAGAAAAACGAGTAATGGGTCGCTCACCATTTCCCAGCTACAGAAATGAAACCATCAGCGGTTCCAACCAGATCAAACGCTTTGCTCTGCTAAGTCTGAATCAGCTTTTCCAACCAACCGAGTAGTTAGAGGTTACAGCGCATGATAAAATCAAAACACCAACGGCATTTCAGAGCAAATTATCGCAAACATCAGGATTTTCAGAAATTCAAATGTAGGAGATCATTCTTCTGAATAGTAAAATGTGCTCACTTGTAAAATCTGGCAAGCACATAGCAATGTGGATCATACAACCCTGAGCAAGAAACTAAGAACAGCCTTTAAAGTTTCAATTAAGTATCTTTTTATTCTTCATCTTATTCTCATTCTCCAGAAATTGTGTTTGCAGTGAAGAAAAAAAAAAAAAAAAAAAGGAAGTCCAGGAAAGTGTCAACATAATTACAACCATATGCAACAAATATCCATAACAAAATATTTGTAGAAAAGCCTGAGTGACATGGAAGAATATCTCTCAACAACAGAATATATTTTCCTGATATAGTCCTCTTGCATTTTGAAATACAATTTGTGAATATTTTTATGTATGTAATCCTCGTAGTCTGTACAATTACTAAAGATAGTAAGGGTATCTTTATCAAGTAAGGGTACTTTTTTATCAGGTAAGTCAAGGCTAATGCCAGTTTTACATCAGAGCTTTCATCACACTTAGTTATTTTGTTGTGCTTCATATGCTTGTCCTCTAGAATTAATGTCATCTCTCATTTTCAAGACTATCATCTGGATTGTGTATCCCCTCTGCTTTAGTAATTCTGAACTTTGCAGACACTCCTGAAATCCCCTGAACTCAGTCCTCCTTTTGGACTCTATTCTGAACTCCAATACTATTTCTTTCCAGTACTATTAGTGAGAGAACTAGAATTAGAGCAATTGCTTTGCACAGAAATTCAAAATTCTGTCACTGTTTCAGGATATTTGAAAACTGAGGCATTGAGCAAACACACCACACTGATAAAGCTCACGTTGTTAGTATATTTCTTACCAATACTTAAAAATTTCAAGGAATTTCTCCTTCCTTTCACTTGGTAAAGTGTCATTTTATCTATAGCACTACACTACATAAGTCAGACTTTTGACAAGCCTATTTCAGCTCCTTGTATTTTAATATCTGAGAGAATTATTATTTAAGTAATTTTAAAAACCTTTTAATCCTCACATTTCTCAGCTGAATTGTGGAAAACACTACTGCTCACTCTTTACGTATGTAGTAATGTTTAAAAGGGTACACTAGCCCTTTTTCGAGAATAATTTAGGTTGGGATTTGAAAATTTAGTTTGACATCCCTTACAAACTTCTCATTGAATATTTTCTATTATAGGGTAAGAGGCTGCTTTTGCAGTCATCTTCAGAAAATAAAGTGTATCTTTAGCCTTTAATTCTTCCTTTTCCTGGACACCATTACAAGGTGCTCCTACAATCCGCTGAGCTTTAGCCACTTAAAACTGAGGCTTCTGGATTCTTCAGAAACTGTATCTTGCTATATCATGCAGGATCTTTATTAAATGTGCTACGGCAGCTTAAATAGTAATTTTCATTGGGTTATGGTACCATAAATACTTATTCACAGATTTTCCCTCACTGAGATTTGTGAGTCCTTATTTTATAGCAGTCTAGAGGTATGCAGATATATTCAGAGGTATTTAAAGGGTAGCTGGTCCTTCTGCTTCACTTACACTTTATTAATGGGCTCACAGAATCACAGAATTTACAAGGTTGGAAAAGACCTTTAAGATCATCGAGTCCAACCATTAAAGCAGCATTGCCAGGTCCCCCTCTACACCATGTCCCAGTTTGCCACATCTATACATCTTTTAAATACCTCCAGAGATGGTCATTTCACCACTTCCCTGGACAGCCTGTTACAATGCTTGACAATCCTTCCATGAAAAAATGTTTCCCAACATCCAACTTTAACTTTCCCTGGTGTGACTTGGGGTCATTTCCTTTTGTCCTACCTCTTGTTACACGAGAGAAGAGACCAACCTCACCTGGCTACAACCTCCTTACAGGTAGTTGCAGAGAGCAACAAGGTCTCAGAGAGCCCAGTGGTCACTTCCATCAGCTCCCTCAACACCCTTGGGTGGATCCCATCTGGGCCCATAAACTTGTATGTGTCTACGCAGTGTAGGAGGTCACTGACCACTTCCTTTTGATTACAGGATCTTTGTTCTGCCTCCCTTCCCTGTCTTCCAGCCCAGAGGGCTAGGTACACAGCTATTAGATATTGCCCTCAGTGCGAAATTCTTAATCGCCTCTGCGTTCTAAACCTAATCTCCTCCACACCACATCTTCAGCAATAAAAACACTAATCTCATTTCTAAATGCATTCTTTATCTTATTAGAAATACTGAATTATCCTAAATAAATAACTGTTCCTTGAAATAGCACAATAGTCCTCCTTTACTTGGTAATGAACCATTCATCTGGAGATAAGTTGTTTGATTCTGAGTTTCTTCAAGCGCTAATCACAAATACTTTATTAACACGTCTCCTCTAAACAATAAAACTGAACAAGTACTCCTGAAAACAATGTGCTGTCTTATGAATGTTTATGAATTGTCTGAAGAGATAACATTAGCACTCCTTACTCAAAATTAGGGATTTTCAGCTTGTAATTCTTACCAGACATGGAATTCAGAAATCGTCTATTGTAAATTATGTAGTTTGTTCTGTTTAGTTCAGCTGTCTGTTATTACTCCCTCTAAAAGTGGAACTTCTCCCTAACTTCAGCTTAAGTCAGGCATCCTAACCTAGCACCAAATCTAAGATACAGCAGAGATTAAACACCCTCTGTATATGTCAATCAGTTTTAGAGAAGGGTCAGGTCTTCTGTGCAAAATCCTGTCTCATCTGCTATTAAAAAAATTAGATAAGAAAAATCTGACCTTAATAAATTAAAACTACGTCTGACAAAGTAGTTTGCATTAAGAAACTGTCTATCCACAATACAATGCAAACTATTGGCTAATATTCAATTGCAGAAGCAGCACATTTGCCTTTGGAGAACATTCCCAGTCAACCATAGATATATGCAGCATAAAAATACAAAATAGCCACAAATGAAATAAATTCAACATTTGCTTCAACTGTTACTAAACAGTTTTTAAGTAATGCAAAATAAACAGATACAAATCAACACATTTCTGAGTCACAAAGATCATATGTTGCTATCTTTTGTAAGTGAAGCAAGCAAGCTTTATATAACAACTCAAAGTTTAAAGAACGTATTTTCAGTTGTTGACATTTTTATTGATTGCACTGATGCCAAGTGGAGGTGAATTACACGAGCAGTGGAGCTCAGTTAAGCAGTAATTCAATACAACTACACAATAATTGTTGATGAGCACCCACCTAGAGCAGAAGACTCAGCAAGATCAATCAGCTACCTGCCAATATTACCAAGGTTTAGGAGATGTCCCCTGCATTCTAAGCCACTGCACCTCTGCAACTTCCGGAAAGACTTCGTGCTGCATTCTACAAAATCCCTTACAGAGTGTCCTTGTTTAGTCTGCAGTGCATCTTAAGACAGTAACAGGTTTACTTTCAACTTCAAAACGCTTCTCTAGTTATTTTTAATGGCCTGAGTTAGAAAAAAATCAGTTTACCGTTGCAGGCTTTCCTTAGATCATTTAAAAGTATTTTCTTGTAAATGAGACCATATGATTGCTTCCCTCCCAACAGTATTTCAAAGAGCTCCTAAAATAATTGAACAGTGCTGAATATGAGAAAAAGCAAAAATGAAAATAAGAAAGGTACATTAAAAATAGAGAGTAAGAAAAAAAAATAGAAACTAATCTTTAATTACGCAACAGGGTCATATAACTTGATAGTGTGGAGATCTGAAGTGTTCTCCAGAACATCTAGTCCACTGCCCCATACAGAACCATTCTGTTTTACACAGACAGCTTTCAGTAATCCCAAATATAAAATTGAATCATAAACTAAAACTTTATGGAAACTGTTTGACACCAAAAAGTAAGAGATAAAGTAAAAGCCATTTGTCAACAGCATCCAAGGCTTATCCAGCATCAAAGATCAGGAGAAATATGTTCAAGCAATCTGAGATAACAGATGGACACCCATGCTGCAATGCTCTGCTTTTCATGCTAATTATTCCCACACAAACGCATCATGAGTTTCCAAACTTTCCAAACTAAAGTCCTGTTTTTATCTAAATCAGCCAGCAATATACAAACCAGGAATCTAGGAGAGAAAATTTTCCAGATTTCCTTCTGAGCACTGTTCCATTTGTCTACTTTCTGAGCCCAACTCCAGCTGTTGTAAAGGAATGCAATGCAAAAAAAACCTTCAGAGAAATCTGATTCTGAAAACCATGCATCTCTGCAGGATATGAAGCCTACCAAACTTCCAAAATAAATACCTTCCTTCCTTCAAAAATAATAAAATATTAATCCAGCTTATCTCTTCCAGATATCTCAAAGCATCACTGTCTGAACCTTAAAGATAAGTATGTCAAGAGAATGTTCAAAGAAACCCCAAATTGACCTGTTTGATGATGACTGGGCTTGACAGACCAGATGAGAGGTAATTTGGGTAGCGAAAGATGTTAACACAATACATAGCAAAAACATTCCGGTCTCATATGGTCACTGCAGCTTTTCATATTGACACAATAACTGCCAGGCACTGAGTTCTTTTGGGGTTTTTTTCAGAAACGCTATCATTAGTTTTCTTTTCTTTCCACCATAATATTCTAAATTAATTAGGAAAATTAGTTATGTAAGAATAGACTAGCCCACGCAATTCTGCCAATCCATTCCGTTCAGGCCACTGGGTACTGTATAAACAAAACCCAGCATGACCTTTCAATTAAACGAGGTGGTTGACACAGGCTTGTTTTTTTTGCTTAGAGGGACTCCCTGGTACCACAGAAAGATTTATAAAAGCTGATTTCTTCCTCAAATCCTGTATGATTGAAGGAATCAGATACAGTAGGGATGTGATCTGCAAAGCAATATAATTAATTCACATCTTTAGGCAGGGCAAGGAGGATCTACAGAAATGTGAATCTGCAGCGGTAAGCCAGTCAGCCTAATATCAAATTTCTAGAAAGATAGAGCAAATCATTCTCAATGCCACGTCCAAAAACACCAAGGGGCCTCAATGCCATGTCCAAGAGCAAAAGTAGTTTGGGAATAGTCAACATGAATTTAACAAGTGCAAATCTTGCCTGATCAACCTGACTGCCCTCTAATATGAGACGTCACAGTTAACGGACAAGGGGAGAAAAGTAGATACTGTTCTACCAGGACCTCAGCATAGCTATCAACAGCCTTTCTTTAGTAAACCTGGTGAAACACAAGTTGAAAAAATGAGCTTTGGTGGAAAACTATCTGGATCAGTCAGGTTCAAAGTTTGGCAACCAGCAGAACAAAATCCAAGAGGGAGGTGATTAGGAGACATGTTCCTCGGGGATCAGTGTTCACCATAACTTTATTACCAATCTTCATGACAGGATGGAACACACATAGCAAGATTACAGATGACGATAAACATGGGGGGAAAGGATTGATAAGCTGGGACATGGAGCAGCCATTCAAAGGCACCTCATCACACAGAAAAATGGAATGACAAGCACCTCATGGAGCACAAGCAGTCCTGCACCCAGTACCCAAGCGCCCTGAGCACCACTGCAAGCTGGGGGCAGTTGGCTGGAAAGCAGCTCTGTGGAAAAGACGGTGGAAATCCTGCTACTTGCACAACAGGTAGCATCAGGCACTTCCAGCAAGGGCAGGGACTGGTATTCTGGGCTGTGTTAGCAAATCCAAGATCAGACTGGTTTTAAAGACTTTGCATTCAATGTCTTTGTTTCATGGTTTTGAAAATCATATTCCTTAAATGACATAAATGTAATCCTCGTGGGTTGATACTACAACTGGGAGTAGTTTTCAGCTAATGACTTCTTCCTCAGCTCTCGCTGTCTTTTCTTTCACGTATTTCGACTTTTCATGGATTTTCATTTTAAAAAAATAAGTTAAAATGTTAGGAAAAGAAAACAGATAGGCCAAAGTCTCACAGATACATTTTTGTCTGGGGTTTTTTTTTGCTTTAAATGAACACTCTTGTGCTAATGAATCATAACACATAACCCCTGTTCATACTATATTAGTTCAAAAGAATAAAAGCCAAAAATAATTGGCATCGGCAAAGATTTCGGATTTAAAGAGACTGAGCACAATACATGCCTTGTGTTATTCCTCTGTACTGTACTAGAAACTCTGTAATATTCCATCATTACAAAATGTGCTTGTGAAAGAATATAAAAATAGGCAAACAAAATAAAGACCAAAACACTCAAGCTTGGAACATACAGTGCACAAAGTACATTCCCATTGTATTTACCCAGTCATTAGCTATCTGTTTGCATTGTATATGGGGAAGTGCAAAGTAAACCAGAAAGCCTGCTTGCGTAGGCAATGACATCAGGACTGTAGGGCTATTAGACACTGGACAACCTTTCGCAAAAAGCTTTTATGATTTGAAAACGTTCTAAAATAACAGATACGGATTTACTGTGAGAACTGAGAAAATTCTAAGCTCTAAAATTCTCATTGCTCTGCTTTCTCTAATTAACACTCTTTGCTATGGTGGGCAGAGTCCCAGGCATTGCACGACAGAGGTATCGTGCCTTCTGTTGATGTAACACTCTTGAATTTCAACATACTATAATTTAAAATCCATAAATCCAGAGCACAAGATTATGCTTTTCTCTGTTAATCAAAAGCCATTATTTCTCTCCCATGCCATTGCCAAGGCACACAAAAAAGGAAGGCAGAGTGGCCATGGCTGTGAAAAAATCCCCAAGATCTGTTAACTATCTTAATGATCTTCTAGAGAGCTGCAGCTCACATTTGCCAAGCACAAATAAAAAAAGCAGGGAAAACAGCCCAGAAGAACAGTAGCACAAACACATCCTTTTCAGCCCCAAAGAAACTATGCAGCAATAATTCAATTCACATTCATGTTTAGGACAAAACACAGACATGACTCTTTAGCCGAATGGCTATTGTAAACCTGTGGGTTTTGCAAGCATGATAGTAAGAGAAGAGTATAAAAGCAGCATGCTGGCATGTATCTCCTAAAACTTAGTTTTCCCTATTATTTCTTGTTATCTACAAAAAAATGTTCTGTCAAAATGGACAGGAAAACAAAACCACCTCTATAGGAAGCTTAATGTGATGACTGGTTTGATTTTTCATGATTGATGTATACCAGCAAATCAGTACCATTAACGTAACTTAGTCCAAATGAAATCGTGGGAGGAACAAAACTTTCCCTCCCAAAAAAGGGATAAAATTTACCATTTGAAAAACATAGGAGTTATTCTTCCATTTTGGAAGCACATCAAAACAATATTTATTTCACTATTTTCAAACTTTGAAATTGCCAGTAAAATCTGCAGCCATATTTCTCCATCATTTTTCCTTCTGATTTGTGTACCCTAAGGCTTCAGGAAGCACAAGCACTACCACTTCATTCCGGGGAGATACAAAGGCATGTTACAATATGATTGCTTTTAATCGCTTCAGCTGCCAAGCCAAACTTAATAGCAATTTGAAACCCTTATCTCAGCCATCTTCCTCATCTGCTTCATGTTTTATTAAAACTGCTAGTATATCTACTACTAGTAAATTGTGACAAAATTAAAAGCAAATACAGATTAGAGTATTTTGCAACTGACTGGAGAAAGGTATGATGAACATGTAGGACTCCTAAACAGTGAAGCTGCCTGGAATAAAGCCAGAAATTTGTCTCTACACCTTTGCAGAAACTGTCAGTTACAAAGAATAAAGCAACTGCACAGTGCAGCTATATCCAAGCAAATCGTTAAGGCTCCAGCAACTGAAGTGTGTGTAAATGACAATTCTGAAAGAGAAACAGGGGGTTTCCTTCTAGCCTACAATAGATATCACAGGGCAGAGGGAGAAGACACCACCTTCGGGTTTTGTTGAAAATTATGCTGTTTGCTCTATTCAAGTTAACGTATTTGTGATATCCAGTGAGACTCCATTCTAGCCAATATCATAGGGGACTTCAGTTCTGATAGAAGAAGACTTTGGGGTGTTTTGATACTACTCAGGTTGTACTTTTCCTCTAAGCAACAACATGCTTCATATTATTCCCTATGGATTGAATCGAAGAGACTTTCATCCCTGTGCTTGTCACGAAGAGGGAAGTAAAGGAAATGTACATGTGTTTAACTCACAATTGAATGGCTTGTCAGATTTGTATATCCAGTAAATCATGAAGCACAGCCATCTCGAATATTATTACACACTTTTATAGCTCTTTCTTCCTGATGGTTTCAATCAGCATTTTAAGTGTTTACTTTCACTGCAAGCCTGGCTGTGATATTAATGTTGTCACATTCAGTCAAGAATAGAAGTAACCTATATATTGGCCTCTACGTATCTCATAATTTATTTCAGCCTTGTTTCGGAACACTGCAATCACTGGCTCTATTCTTCTGCCTCTCGGTGCTACTCAGCCTTAACTATTGCAAAGCAGGACTCTATTACATGTCACACAAGGGCTGATAACTGGCCCTCATACCTCTCACGCTCAAAGGGCCAGGTAACTCACAAGGCAGTGAGCGCTGGGCTCCTGACTGCAGCCAGCACAATACCTGTTAGCACACAAATAAAGGACTGGGATCTCAAACTTGCAATGAATTTTAAACATTGTGAAGGGCTTTTCAAGTCAAATAAATATTATTTACTTCCACAGGTGTAAGTGATCCTCATCATATTTTTAGCAGCACTCCCAGCTCATGACTAAGAGCAGGACTAACTTATGCAGAAGTACATCCCACAGTAAAGCACTAAACCACTGGACAAACAACCAGCATGCAAACAACCAGCTCTTTTTTTTCCCAGAAAATATTTTTAAAAGTCAGTGAGGAGAACCTGGTTTTAATAATGTAAAATATACCTACCGTAATAAATATTTTAAGGGCTGATTAAAGAAAAACTGCCCGCATAACTATAAAAATGTGTAGCCTATAGAACTTCAATAACAAACCAAAATTCTATTTTATTTAACACTGTAAAACTGTTTTATTTAAGATACTCAGCAATTTTATTTAACTACCAGCTGCAGTCAGATTAGGGAAGATATTTTCTTTGGCAATGCATGTTTGTATGCTTAGAAATACATTTTATTCTGGTCATAGTTTAAGTTACTAACACTGGAATGAAAGTTTCAGTAGCAGATTTTTCTTTGATCTTTAATTCAAGTAGAAGGGTGTACTACCACAACTCAGACAAGAAATTCACTTCTGCAATATGAAGTCACTTGGCTGCAAGCATTTCAACAGTTTTCATAGTACAACTCTAGTATGTATCACAATAATTCTGTATTTAAAACTGATATGTGATATTTTTTTGAAATTCATAGCAGCTAATTTTATTATGTCATCTGGAGTGTATTTAATTGTGATGTTCCCAAGAAGCAACAATGAGTAATAGCCTCACCATGGCATCAATTGTTATTCAATTCTTTCTGCTTACTTTCTGTTAGACTGTTTGCACTCACTAAATACGAAATACATGATCAGTGAAACAGAAAAAAACCCTATTACTTTACCACAGTGGATATTCCTTTGTCCAACAAATGTTATGTGCATGGTACAGATTATTACATCTGCACCTTTTGACTGAATCAGCTCCTGGAAAAGCCATGTGTTTAACCACAGAAGGCTCAAATTATGTACTCACATCATCACAGAAGTCACACAACTTTTAGAAGGTTAAGTGATTAAAAGGTTCTCATCTCTGACATGTAAGCTCTGAATTCAGTACAGAAAGATGTCTGAAACAGTCTGCAATAATTTTCAGCAATCCTTTTTTGCAAGCCATCCCACCTATTAATAATGCTTGCTCGGGGGCAAGTTCAGCCCATGAGTAAGGAAATAAGTCAGACAGAAGGACAGGAAAAGTAATTTTTATCATAAATGTTAATTTTATCCTTATTTCAAAATAAATTCTCATTCAATTAGCATAATAGATTTCTGTATCTATATGCAAGCCAAGTGTCAATCTCTCTCCATGGGAAGATGAATTTCATCATTTAAATTTGCAAACCATGAAACACATCACTGTTAACCATGAAAGTGCTGCTGCCTCAAGAAACAAGATACTCCCAAATCTACAATCCATTTTAAGAGAACCTTTTAAACCACATAACTTCGTATTTTCTTATTTCTAAAGCGCTCTAAATTCAAAGAAGTTCTGAAACCAGTAAATAAATGGGCAGGTACAGACAGAAAACCCAACACTTTTCAGTCACACAACTATGAGTGCAAAATTGCTGTGTAAAAATCAGATCTCTCAAAAGGTGGAAAAGCTTCTTTATGAAAAGAAGTTTTGAAAACCTAGCTCTGAGAAAGTTAACTAAAGACTTGTTGATCTCAGTAGTTCATTACCTTTGAACAGAAAACTTAGATACAGACCTTTCCTTTTTCTTTCAGTACTTTCTTTTGAAAAAGTCGCAGTCACATAATCACTGTGATTACATTTTTCTCTCATTTCTTAAGCAGAAGATTTAAGGACTATCAACTTTAAAAGGAAGAACTAGGAGATTAGATTAGATTTACCTTTTTGCAATTACTCAGTTTTTCTTGAATGAGAAGTTCTAAGAGGAAGAAGTCAGCAGGAACATTTCAGTAAGTGTCAGGACAGACGTGGATTTTTAATTTTTTTTTTTCTTTTTAAGTCATATATTTAGGCCATATATTTAGGTAACCAAATACAGACTTCTTAGTCAACTACATGTATCTTTTAAAGGAAAAAACCCAGCCACCTTTAAAAAGAAAACTTACAGGAGAAGAACTGAAAAATGGAAGACTGTGCAGTCCCACAAATGGCTTTTAAAAACAAAGGTTAAAATAATAAAATTTCCTTTTCTGATTCTCCATGACAGATGCACCATAACTGTGGCATATTTTTCAGACAGTTGTGAGATGCCCATAAATGTACAGCATTGCCTTTTGAAACTTCCAGCAAGACAAGACACACTGGATAACGAAGACTCCTCTTAACTGCTGCTTATACCATCTCACGCGGCATGGATGCAATTTTGAACTGAATCATTGTGTTGAGGAATACTGAGTCCTCTCAAAAAATGCAGTTCATTTTGACTAATAGAGCTTCAAATAAGTGTGTCTAAGTTACAAGTTTAGTCTTACAGTTGGCTGCCTAACAGCTTCATTTAGGTCTCCTAATATACAATAAACACTGGATATTCGTGCAATATAAAGTACAAAGCCATAAAGGATTCTGATATAATATTGCTGAAATCAACAAAATTAGAGAGAGCAAAACCATGAAATGTTTCCTCTCAAGAACACGCAGTGACATTCTTTTTTTTATATATCTATCAATAACATTATTCCTACCGCTGTAATATTAGAATACATTCTTGGCATATTCTGTCTTGGCACTTTTTAGCTATTCACTTACTGCAAGGTTATTCATCAATGTGCAGCAGAACTAACCTT
Organism: Oreocharis arfaki; assembly: GCA_013398015.1. Lineage (NCBI taxonomy): Eukaryota > Metazoa > Chordata > Aves > Passeriformes > Paramythiidae > Oreocharis > Oreocharis arfaki. The sequence continues at coordinate 598,841 of VZRR01005243.1, forward strand.
GTTGGCTGAACAAAAGAAGGCACAATAAAGCAAAGCGCTATAGCTTTCACTTTAAGGAACTAGAGCTTTCCAATTGTACACATGTGCAATCAGTTAAAGAAAAAAACAGGTGACTCTTAGGGCAAGCCATCCTCTCCATAACATGTAAAAGGAGTGGAATACTAAAAAAAGAGGTATTCAGAATGCAATCTTAATTCCACAGACTTCATCACCAGGGCCTACATTTTCACTATGGGCAGCTCAGAGCTAAGTCGATAATGCCAGAGATGTGGGGACTGAGAGGATATGGTCTCCACATAATGACTGAAATCTGTGCAGCTTGTGTTTCCTACCACCTCCTGGGCAAAGAGTTAGGTATTTTTTTAATGTTACTTTGAATAGAAAGTCACATTTTATCTATATTCCTTCCTAATCTGCACAACTCCATATGTAGGACAGCAGTTTCTTTAAAATGTACAGGAGAAATTGTATGTTTTCACTGGATAATGGAAAAAAGTGAAGCACTTTTGAAGTGCCCACTTCAAGCATCCATTCAAGAAGACTTTTGCACTCCTTACACATCTAAGTTACTGTTAGTCATTTGTGCATGCTTAGTTCTTCAGCAAAACACAGCTGGGTGATGAGCATATCACTTGCTGGAACATGGACAACAGGCACTTCTTCAGTGATGACAGGGAACAAAAAATTATTTCCAAGCAAATGTATCTGAGGAACAATTCCAGCTACAGCTACACAGATCAGCTTTTCCAGAAACTTCAGAAACTTCTGTATGTAGATAAATAAAATATGGATTTGGCTCTTTGTAGAGTAACTTTTTCAGTTTTGAATGTTGTTTTATAAAGTTATCACTTCAGTGTTTGGTACAGAGGAAGCAGCCCTTCCTTCCTTCCTCAGCCACAACCAGCATTAAATCCTCACCAGCTTTCTCTCCTTGTCAGATAACTGTCATTATGGATCTGTGGTGTGTGTGCCTGGAACTTTGTCTCCCACTCACCATGTTCACTGTTAAGCATGGTAAGAGTAACAACCATTTCCAACACGATGCAGACAGATGCCAGTACTGCTACACCTCTTTCAATAAAGCTGCCTTTCAAAACCCCACTGCGGCAGAAAACAGAACAACTACAAAAAGCATCACAGGCACTGCTGATATATAGCATATGAATTACATGCACAGCTAGGAGTACCTTAGCTCATTCTCTTTTGCTGGTGTTACACTACAGAATGGAGCTTTCTCTAGCACAGATCCATCACAGATACGGCCACAGAAAGAGGGAGGGACACACAAGGTTCTCTCCCAGAGTTGTTATTTTTCTCATGTAACCGACTGCAACTTTTTTGTCCTTGGGAACTAGTTCCAGGCTTACATCTGCTATTCGGGCATTTTTAACTGGCTTTAATCACTTCTGTAGCTTTTTAATCACTTTAACTGCCAGATCCCTACATGATAGCAATGGACATTTGCAGTCAGAAGGACTATTGGACAAATAAAACTATTCGAAAATTTCTTCCTCCGTGCCTACCTATAACATGGAAACCTCAGCACTGTCATAACTTATCCTACCCTGGTAGATCCAGATTTGAGGCTTTAAGCCAGGTTTGACATCTGGGCACTGAGAAGCTGTCTGCACCCAGGAGAACAGGAAGTTGCCTTCCCAACAAAGTAGCAGAAGCTCGTAGACTAGTTTTTTAGGTAGTAAAACTGCAGCTTCCCTTTTCCCTTCTATATTACAGATCTTAATGTAGCCAACAGCAACATTATAAAATTCACAGTACTCTGGAAGAGCACAGAAGCTCAGAAGACCTCAAGAAGACTTTTTTACACCCTCTTCCACAAATACATTCACCACAGAACTGAAAAAACTTGATGTTGTGTGTGCACATAAAACATCAATAAATACACACTGTTTCACAGGCCCTCTATCTATTAATTAAATTAAACCTGCAAGAAAATTTAAAAGGCAGAGTTCCTTACATACAGTATTTTTAAAACTTCACTGAGCCATTAACATGGAAGGAACGATTTTTTTGTTTTGTTCTATAATTTTCCCCTATTCTGCACAGATTTTTATATGCCACAGACCACTCTTCTCTAATCATGCTATTCTGAACTATGTCTGTTGCTCTAAACTAGTAGTCTAGCCAGACCATTTCTAATAGCCATATCAAAATATAAAAGGCCAGGAAAAAAACAGAATATACTTGCATGAATCAGCACTTTACAAGCCCAAACCAACCCACTAAAGTAATTTCTTCGGTAAATAAGACAAGCTACTGATTGTATGGTCCAAAGAAATAAACCTGACATACAGCACAATTAGAAAACTCCACATTTTTCGTTACCCTGGCTTGCCAGGGTGCCTTAGTACGTATTAAGTTGCTATACCTGTGGCTAGTAAAGGATTCTAGCATCCCACCGAGGCATTTGGAGAAATGATGCCAAAGGTTGAGTGACTTCAACCACCCAGGAAGGTTTTTATAGCTCCAAAGCACTGGAAATGGGAAGAAAGGTCATTATTACACTTTTACAGGGGACTCCTGGGCTCGCTATCGTAAAATGCTGTTTCAAAGCACTTATCTGTAGCTCTAAAGCAACTCATAATGTATTGGGAAGATAAGATAATACCAAACAAAATAAAGCAAGTTACACGCAGTATTGTTCAGTTTTCAGGCAGAAGAGAAGTTGAATATCCTTGAATTAGTAGTTGCTTTGCAGAGTTGCCTTATTCTACAGCCCTGTCACAGATTGTCTGTTATCAGACTAGAGTCAGAATTACAAAAAAACTTTATTTATATTAAATTTCATTAAGCAACGAGCTGGTGATTTGACATGGTATAATATAAAGGCCTGCTGAGTAACGGGCTTAACAGAGACCCAAAATTGCTAGACGGAAGTTCATAGTTTTGCTGTCCCTCTAAATTACCATTAGCTATATCTACATATCAGTTAGAAATGCTGACGTTACTGAACTCTAATACGGTATTAGAGGGAAAAAAAAAAAGGAAAAATATCACTGGATCACAGGGCAGAAAACATAGGATGTACAGTTCAGAAAAGGGTTTTTTTTCCCTCCTCACAATGTGGATTAAGACCATTTCATTTCTATCAGCTCCATGGGCTATCAGAAATGTAAATGTTAGAATCACAACATGATTCTAATCAAAGCAGTTTGAATTAAAATGTAAACTCTACCTTAGAGTAAGTAAAAACACAAAAAAGTTCCTTCCATTAGAAGAATTCCTGATAGCTAGAAAGATGAAAAAGCAAATGGCGGGGAGTGCTCAGCAAAGAGAAGAATTTAATTCTGCCTCAGTGGCCATGTTTTTGGTCTTTTTCAGAATCAGCATATGGAAGACCAAACACATTGTTCAAAGTTATAAATCACAATGAATGAATACGGGTGTATCAGCAGGACAATGATGCTGGAGCTCAGACACAGGCATATGAACATTTGCATGCCAAATTAAATATCAGAACATGGAAAAAATGTCCTCATTGGATATACTAAGAGCATACTTTACACTCTACAGTCGACTGATTAAGGTCAATGAAACACTGAACTTGTTCAGTAGCTAGAACTTTTGATTTCACTGAGTCACAACGACTTTCAGCATATTCTGCCACTTCACCACTTTGTATTGCCCGGAGATAAACTTGTCCTTCTTCAGGAATTTCCATTAAAAATAAAAAGTACTTGGCTGCACACTTGTGTGCCCCACCAATGCAAGGAAAACCAGTTCTAACAGGAGAAGACAAACAGGGTTTGATGGATCTAGATGAAATGCTGCCCTCTGCCTAACAAACAATGCAGCTGAAAGTGGTACAAGAAAGGGTTGTTTTGTTTCAGTGCCAAAAGCCTTTGTTCAATACATTACTTGAAAATAAGTAACTCCATAGAAAGCATTCAATTTAACCCTAAGTTTTAAAAATGTTCTTTTCTCAGTTGAATGCTTTTGTTGAAAGTGCCTATCTTGCAGAGCTTTGCCTACCATAAATGTCTGCCTGGAGAAGCAGGCAGTCTCAAGCTGATCACTGTCTTGAGCTTTCCTTACTCCATCCATGGTGAGGTGTTCATGGGCACATACCTGTCCTGCAATCCATCCTTTCCATCTGTGAACTCTGGTCCAGCAGCAGCAAAGTTGGCACTTGCAGCACAAAGAGTAGGCATTTATCCACATACACTGGGAACAGTCCCTCAAAACCTTACTGCTGGACTTGTTCTCTCACTTATGGAAGACTTTTAATGAGGCAGTGCTTACTATTTTCCTCTCCTTTCAGTGCCTATGGAAACTGCCAAGCTCTTGTCTCATTTTTGCCTCTGCTTCTTGAAGAAAAAAATAAGAAACAGCTTTAGCCCCATAGCACATGGGAAAAGCTTACTCCAACCCATAATTTTTAGACAGAACAGACCCAAAGCCAAGCAGACAGGGCACACTCACAGTGTAGAAACCCATGTCCAAATCAGTACCAGTGGGATTCAAATGTGGTTTAATCATTTGCTATCAGAAGGATGTGCCACAAGTGGCTGACTGAACGAAGGCACTGGTTCATGTCCTCTCTCACACTGGGAATGAGACTGTGGCCAAAGCCAAGAGGAGCGAGTGTCCACGAGCAACCTCATGGCTGGGACTACTCTTAGCCCACATGCCCACTCTTGCGTGGACCTCTTTGTGAAGTGTTTCGCAGAAGCTAAAGAGACTTCAAGCTGAGCTGCAGATGAATAAGACATTTTGATATTTGCTATGTCTAGAGACTGGACTAATTGGACATGTAAACACTCAGTGTTTACACCTTTAGAGACTGTATTCTGGGGCCGATTATATGAAAATCCACCACAATTTTTGAGCACTTCATTTTCCAATACTGAATGTTGTTTTAGGATTTGGGGGTTGTTTGCTTGTTTTAAGAAACGTATTTGGAAGGTTTACACAGTACAGAATACTGTGTGTCCTGTTCAATATTTGGCTATACTGAATCCATGAAATCATTTTTCTCTGCTAAGTACTGAATTTATTCCAGCCTAGAGGAAACAAAACACTCCCTTGTAGCTGAACTGATAACATATGCCACTATTATAATCAGTTGCTGTTTTCATTTCAGAGGAATTTGTTCTTCTTTATGTTCACTAAAATTAAATAACTATGCATAAAGTCTCATGGGTAAATTGGACATTATGACATGATAACATCGACCAAAATGTCTTAGAAGTCCATTTCATCCTGTGCTGCATTTCTCACATCTTGTACTGCATTTCTTAGTTATTAACCAAGACATCTCTACGGGTATAGGTATCAGACCATAAGACAAATGAAAATTAAGATACTTCCATGCAGTGAGCCAAACTATAATAAGAGACTTTTGTGTAACATCCAAAACAATTTTAGCCTCAAAGATTCAGTGTGAAGAAAGTCCAGGCACCACCCTGTGAACAAGCATTGCTTGTTAGACTTTGGTTCTCTTTTAAATGTGATACAGGTTCAGAAAAACGCCATCTCTGCCAGACAAACACAACCAGCAAATCCCAGCAGTTGGGCTCACGAGCCCAGGACCGTGCAGGCACTGTAGCAGTGAGGTTTAGGAGTGGTCACACAGTGGAGAACAACGCACAAAATTTGTTCTTTCTTATTTACAAAAGAAAAAAAAAATCCTAAATGTTTACTGCTGTATCCAAACCTTTGGAAAGCTCTTTAAGATAAATAATAACTATTAGCTTGATAATTAATACAGAGGATTCACATTAAATTTGTAAGTCAAATTCCTAATCTAAAAGATGATTCTTTTAATATAGATTTTAATGACCTTTTCAGAATCACTGGGGAATCGTACTTTTCAAACATTTTTTTGTAGTGCATAATTTTTTTTTATAGATGAATAATTAAACTTCTTTTCCTTTGAGAAACCCTGGGTTTGTAACATTTTGTCTATTCACCTTTATTTTCTACATTGCATAACAAAATATGCTGACATTCAATGCTATTATGCAAGGCTTCAGACTGGCAGAGCAAAAGTTGCTTCTAGTTCACCCTGCATCGTAAACCGGGAGTTTGTTGAACTGCTTACAGTCACATTTAATAAACATGAGCAACATTTTCATGTACCTTTGTCTCCACTCCCTGAATGGCAACTTTGTTCGTATTTCCCTTACTGCTCCCAATCCCTCACTTAAGAAATAACCTCACTGGTTTTCATTGTTATGGCTTATTTCTGTATACTTTGATTTTCTTTTCCTTCAAATCCCTGCTCTTTTTTTATTGCTAAACAATTTATGCCCACCTTGAATTTATTCCCCTGTATTTATTCTAGCTTTTCTTTATATTCTATAGCAGTATTTTCTAGATCACACTCCTACTCACAGAAACTGATGGTGTGATCTATAAAACCAGACTTTTATACTGTAGTTTGTGATTGCTGCTAGATGTGCCAAAAGAGTGATAGTCAAACACGATAACAAATGAAGGACCACATTGTGCCAATATTTCATCTCTTCCAATTTTACTGCCTATTGTAATTGTGTCAAAGAAAAGTTAAAAAAAATCACTTCAGATGTAATAATTTTCTTACAACAGCTGAACAACCATACTGCTGTACCTGCATGTTTTACTGTGCCTTTTCCTTGAATATCTATGTTACATTTAGTCCAGAGCCTCTGTCTTTAGCCATTCCATGAAATGGTGAAAAAAGTCTATGTCCTATGAAAAGTTATCCAGGCTGGCCTCAATTATCTTTCTAATCAACTTCGGGAAACATATTTGAGTCTTTGTTTATCACTTCTCCAGCAGAATAGAGAACAATTAAAATTTCCTTCATTTCCATAATTATGTAGTTCTGACAATTTGTACCTCAAGCTCCTCCAGCTTCTTAACACATACACATTCCATTATGTCTCAGAGGTCAGTTCAAAAGGCAATTTGCTTCAACACATCTTGTCAGAATGAAAATATTTAACTATAAATGAGTAACAATGACACCAGAAGCACTGCTCTCAATAAAGTCAGACTTTTAATACCAGTTTATAGCCTGTTCATTAAAAAAAGATTTTAAGTGGCACCAGCACAAAATCTGATGCTATTCACCAGAATTTCAAACTAAATCCCACAGATGAAGTTATTCATTAGTTCTTTTTGCACTAAGTATGGACATAGGTGCATGATCTGAAACTCAAACCTGGTCCCATGGATATTTTTAAGTACTACACTGCATTCACTTTCTTAAACCACCACAGAGAGCCACAGACGACCGTCACAGCTTCCTTGGGAAATCCCACCTTAACTTCTACTCACGGGAAAACTGAAATAATGGAACTGTTTGGAATAGCTCAACATCTCAAATTCTAAAAACAGATACTACACTGGTATGAAGAAGTATTCGGGACAAACATTCTGAAAGCATTTTGTTGGAAAGGTGAAATTTTTTCATTAGGACTCTGTAAAATAATAGTTACGTAAGACAGTTCCTGTTCATTATCAGTCAATACCAGTACATGTTATTTTAAATGTTCATACTGCTGAAATAATTTCTTTTTCTTGTTGTTAACTTTTCTGTGCACACTTTTTCCTATGGTAACCTGCTTTAGGATAAAACTGATGTGAAACTCTTACGTCTTTGAAAGACATTCCACAATATACCCATTTTTCCTTCTCCTGAAATGTTTCTCACAAAACCAGCCCATCTAATAGTTTCCCCTAAAGCCACACTCTAGCAGGAAATTACACCACTTACTGGAGATTAGGCCTTATTTTGCTGCAGGAAGAAGAAATCCAAAGCACCACTGATCAAACAGTCGAATACTGTTATATCCAATTTGTAGATACAGAACGCAAGATTTGAAAAAATAAGATCATGTAACTCAACTCTCAGAAATAGGTTATTTCACTGAATTTTCTGAGCCCTATCCTTTGTTTAATACCAGTCTTCTGGAAGACTGGTACCTCTGTGTAATTCTGAGAAAAACACCGAGTCCTCTGGAAGGGCTCCTGAGGACTGAGGCGTGTTCACCTGTCCATTTCTTTGGTAGCTGATACCCAAGGACAAATTGTCTTATTGCCTTACTTACCAGGCAATAATAAAAGAAACTGTGCTACAAAGAGAGGAACTTGCAATTAAATCAGAATTTCTCTGTTCCTGCAAGAATGATGCATCTGTGAAACCCTCTACAAAAAACAATGTGCTGACTTGCTATTTTATAGACAGTAATGACCTTTACCAGGTCAGTTAACAAATTTCTTTACTCATATGCATTGCCTTTATTTTAATAACAGCATATATTTTCATGGTGTATCCTGCTATAATGTCATCAATGCCCACAAAAATGAAAATTCCTAAACGAAATTTTAAATTCCTTAAATGAAAACATTAAAAATTATTAGGGTCATTTTCTATTTTTAAAAATTTTAGCCAATACTTGCAGAGAATAGGTAGAAAACCACCAAGATCTTCCAGAGATGTATATTTCCTGTATTTTCAAGATCAGTGCCAGAGGGTATATGCTAAATCCCTACATTTATTTCAGCCGTATCAGAAAATAGGAACCACCATATTACTGAAGCCATAAAACAAGCTTCCTTTTTACCCCTTTCTCTCTCAGTTTTCCCATATCTGTGTCTCCCCAAACCACCTTGGCCCCCACATCTCTCCAGCTTCAGTTCATCCTCTAAACATCCCATAAGACTTGTATGATTCCAAAATTATTCCTCCTGCATCTCATAACAACCTCCAAATGCTGGCAGACAGCAACCCTTTGGAGTAATCCAAACAGTCCCTTACTCCTTGTGCTGGCTGTCTCCATCCTGCCTGGTTTTCTCTTTTTTTTCCCCTGTTTTTATTTTTCTTTTTAAACAGGGACACAGTTACCGGATTTATGTTTCTGTGTATTACAAATGATTAATGTACTGATGATTTCCACACACAATTCTTCATTATTCTGGAAGTGACATCTCAGTGGGCCTTTCTCCCAAGGCTTCTCAAACTGTGCTCCAACCATATGTTTTATGCAAGTTTAACTCTTTCTCTGCTGAACATAACAGTTTTGCAAGCTTTTATACAGAATATAACCTATTTGGACTTTGAACTGTACCTGCATTGAATTTGTCCTGGCATCTGTTGCTCACTTCAGAATACCCGCTGAGATCACATACGAAACACTGGAGCAAAGGGCAAAGTGATATCACGTAGACTTTTAAGTACACCACCTCTTCTTGTTTAGTTTTATATGTCTGAGCAGAGTAAATGACCACTTAGAGCAATAATGTGCCCCTTTAAAATATCCTGTACTTGACACACAACCAATCTGATTTAACATGCTGTCCAAATGCTGCTTTTCATCTCTCATATGCAAAAGGGAAAGTATTTAATGTATTTTTTCCTATAGTCCATGACTGAAAGCCATCATTTCCATTCGTACTCTTTTCCTTGAAGTGTATATCACCATGAAGTGTATGTGACCACTAACTTTTAAAATAACCTATGTACTTTTATTCACCTTATTTCTATGGCGAGACCTCACAGCAAGGATGGAATAACAATATGGAAACTAATCATCTAATCCAACTGGACACATTTTATTGAAGTCTTATTACTTCCATGTGTAAGAAGAAAGTAAGCCAACTGCAATTCCCAATTTTTGGCATTCTCAGTATGCACTGTATCCAGCAAAAGAGAATTTCACTTTTTGTTTTCATTTTTACAGCACAGTGATATTGGACATATGGACTTAACTTGATTGCTTAGAGATCAAGATTTTTAACCAAATAAGAAAAACAAGGTCTTCATTATGCCTAAAGCAATACTGTTCTTTAAAAAGTTGCAATGCTTTTTATTTTAATCTCTTCTGCAGTATAATCTTTAAAGTAGTCATATCAAAATGTTAGCATGGATGATAGAATCTTCAAGAATGGATATACAGAGTGATGAAAATATGGTTACAACACACAGTCAAGTCGGTCAATTTATATGAAAGAAACTTGTCATGGATAAATGCAATGCCAAAGAGTTACATTCTAATTTATTCTGAGGGAGCATATGTAATAGACCAATATTTCTTAAGTTACAAAGCCTAGTTTCCTAAGAAATATTAATAAAAAATTATGAGCAACTATAATAAAACAAATATTTTCTTTCCATATTGACAGAGATAAACAGCCCGTTACTAAAGCATTTTCAACTTTGTTTCCTAAACAAGTGATATTTGTCAGATGCATCTCTGATATGAAAAACAACACCTCAAGAAGAATCAATCAGGTAAGTAGCTTTCTCAGTGGAGGTCTCCGGAGATTAAAAACTCAAGTTGTAATTTTAGCAATATATTGGGCATCACATGCTCTTCCAATGATATTTACCGATAAGACTTTTTTTTCAGCTCACTTTTTTATCCAACACATATGCTTTCCTTCGTTGCATAGTAGATTTTGACTTTCCTGCTCACCTTACAATAGTTTTCTCCTCAAGTGCCAATAATAACGCAAGACGCTAGAAGACAGGCTCTTTTGGCTGAGTCTATTTCACACTTTTGTGAGAATCTATAAAGAAAATTAACTTCCTACACTAACAGCTGGCAGTACCTTACGACTTTATTATTCCTAGTTTAATCAGAGACTATCTACAAAAGAAAGGAGGTCAAATGCTGATTATTTAGAAGGATGAAAAATCATGGAATCATAGAATGGTTTGGGTTGGACGAGACCTTTATCTAGTTCCAACCTCCTCCCATGGGCAAGGACATCTTCAACTAGACCAGGCTGCTTGGAGCTCGTCCAATTCAACATGGCCTTGAACACTTCCAGGGATGGGGCATTCACAGTGTCACTGGGCAACCTGTTATAGTGCCTCACCACCTTCACAGTAAAGAATTTCTTCCATATATCTAACCTAAATTTCCCTTCTTTCACTTCGAATCCACGACTCTGTTTTTTATCACTACAGTTCCTGACAAAGAATCATTCTCCAGCTCCCTTTTAAGCTTCCTACAGATACTGGAGGGCTGCTATGAGGTCTCCATGAAATCAAATATTTGGTCCTTAATGGAAAAAAAATTTTGGTAGAAAAAATGAATTCACCTTAACATAATTGCACTAAAATTAGTACAACTGCTCTTTAAAAGAAACTGTACCACAAAGATATAGAAACATACTATTCTGATTCCTTCTGCACATTTAATGCAGAATTACACTTCCAGGACTAATAACTCTATTCCTTCCTATAAAAAGGCTAATTACCAAGCTTTAATTACTGTGTACATGGTTTAGACTTTGTGAATTTTACAATCCCATTTCTCTCTAGTCCTATAATTTAACTATCCTAGAATAACCAAGAAAGAGTAATCACATAGTAATGGACACACTTAATTTAGATGTTTCTACAAACAAGTACCACTGATGCACAAAGGAAAGAAATCAAGGGGAAAATTTCCATGCAGGCACAGGTATAAAACACATCAGAAAGCTCAAAAGGACTTCCAAAACCTAATGCTCAAGATGTAAGTGATACTGATGTACATCTCAGCCTTTCCAAGCTGTTCTGTGCACACAAGCTCAACACGTGCATGAGCATGACCCCAAACACATGTGAACAGCTTCTGCAGACTCCTTTTCTAATGAGGTCTCTGAAAACTGTGTGTCACACTGTGTTATACTGTACTGGACCTGAGTGCTTCTTCTGTGTCTGAGTTCAACACTCCTAGAGTGTATTTTCAAGAAGCTCAAAGGATAAGCATATGAGAAAAATAAAAAAGAACATTAAAACCAGACTATATATGAAGATTTTTCCCCTGCTTTGCAGTGAAAGTTAAATTCCTAGCTTAGCAGACACTATGAAGTGCCCAGTAGGTACATGATTTCTCAGCTGTTCACATAAATTAAGGCAAGCATCCACAAAACTGCAAAAGAGAGTAACTTTAAAAAAATATAAAAACTCAACTTTTAATGTAGTGTTAATCATTTCTTTCACAGGCAAACATATTCAGTCATGCAGAACACTTTAAAACAAATAACCCATGTACCTGAACTGTGGAACTGATTTCAGATGCAAATCCTCCTGTCAAGGGAGCCTCATGGCTAATCAGCAACCGCCCAGTCTTTGCCACTGACTGAAAAGGAAAAAGAAATTGACAAAAATGTCATCAAATTACAGCTCTTGTGATTTCTTACTTGTACTACTTGTGGAATATATCAAATAGGTGACTTTGTTAGCAGTGCTAGAATGTAGCCACTTTTCCCCTCTTGCATTTCCAGTGAATGATAAATTATCCTAAAATACTAAATTGAGTCATTAATACGATGTTTTCATACTTACTATGAAAGTATTCACATTTTTCCACTCAATTTTAAGCCAGTATCAAGAAAAAGTTGAACCTGTTTTATATGAATTCATTCTATCAATGCAAACGGTAACATTTCTGAAATAAAATAAGGATTTTAACAAGTGGCCAGTAAAAATCTGAATCCTCAAAATACTAAAAGACACACACATAAATAAATCTTTCACTCATATCTCTGTATAAAGAGATCCTATGTAAAGTCATGAATCATTGCTATCCAGAAAGTAGAATTGTTAAATAAAAACTTCAGCAAGAAAACATGTGGATTAGTGCTGCGTATTTAAATCTTACATGGCAATTAGAAGTACCATTTTCTAATTTTAGATTTCAATGTTCGTGCAGTTTTTTATGTGATCTACTTCATAGATAAATAAATAGCATAATATATACAGATAACCTAAGCATCTTTGATCAAAAACCAAAACTGTGTTTATTGTGAAACCTAACAATAAAAGCGAATTATTTTTAATCTGATGAGAAATATAAAGCTTCACCACACACAAATTTATAGATGTTTATTGCAACTATGCTAAATTGCCTGAATTGAACAGTATCAAATACCTTTAGCCAGAAACATGGCAGCAAAGCATCAGCTTCCATAATACACATTTTAAAACTATGATAAAAAGGCTCATAAAAAAGCCTCATAAACTTCTAGATATGCATATCAGGGAAAAAAAAATCAGATTATTGTGTACGTTAATCTTTCAAGAACAGCTACAATCTGACATTTAAGATAAGTACAGAGTGTACTGCTGGTCTACCGTTAGTCATCAAGTGGAAGAGCCCAAGACAGTGTTTGCTATCAGATCACACCTTCTGAATACTGTGATCTTCAATTTAATGTCTACACCAGCACATTCCCCACTCAGACAGCTCCATGTTATCTACATAATAGGATACATAAAGGCAATGCCCTAATTACGCAGCTTTCTCTCGGATTCAAGTATTTTTCTAACTCTTTTGCTTTTCTAGTAATGACTCCATCAGTGGCTGTAAGCAACTCATCCACAGACGTACTGGCAACTCGCAGGCTACAAACATGTTCCATTTACTGTACTATGAAGTGATCTGAAAACATTCAGAGCTAAACAAAACAAAAAAAGTAATTTCAGCAGCTGGAAAGAAATTTAGTCCCATAGGCTGATTTCCTGGGGTTTTTTTCCAGCACTGGAAACTCATATCCAAAGAAACTGAGGTACTAACTCCACTATAAATCTGTCCAGCACATCAAAACAACAGTTCAATGAACAAAATGTACGCTCCAGTTTTAAGCTGATATGATAAAACTGATATAATCAAGTACAAGTTGCTACGGTAAAACTGATACAACTAATCAGTGTCAGTTTGGTTGTCTGGGGTTTTTTAAAACCTCTCTATTTTAATTTTAAAAATTCTTTTGCATATACTTGTTCTGAGAGGTTCACATTTTGATACATTACAAGCTATCATTAAAGTTACAGATTCCGTTTCTCAGAATATAACAGAGTATAATTAAACACTGTTAAAAAGTATATAGGAAAATTCACATGGGGTCAGACCATGAATTTGTCAGTCCAGTAAATTATCTCCCCAGAGAGATAATTTAATGTTTAGGGAAGAATAAGAAAAGGACCCTTAAGTAGTTCCTTCATTATGTCTCAGCCTCAAATTATTTTCACATCATCAGTTTCATGAATCCAATACAATCTTTCGTACTAAATAATTAATAACTTTATTTCATCTGTTCTCAAACTGAATCCACGCAAACAATACAGAAAAGGCGGGGGGGGGAGGGGGTTGAAGGCAAAATATCCTCTTTTTGGTAACCTGCTTCTACTGTATGAGAACTCCTTCTTTTTACACATGATTCCCATGGCCTTCAAGGACTCCATGTCTGTGGGAGCTTGTTAAGAGTGAACAAGCAGCTGTGATCACCAAGCATTGCGTACAAATATCTCAGCTCTACTATAACACATTATATATATCACTCCTGGCACGAAACCATGCAGAGCTTTGGTGCTTTTAGTACTCAACCTAGCCTACAGTGAGTTATTTAGGAACACATGCAATCTTAAATATTTCTAGAGTGTGTAAATGTGTCATACCTACTGGTAAGTTGTTCCAGGTTTTAACTCCCTTCCTTGTTACAGTTTTGCATCTTATTTCCAAATTAATTTGGCTGACTTAACTTCAAAGCTGCTGTTCCTCGTTTGCTAAAAGGAGACACTATCTATTATCACATTTCTGGTCCCAAATGAGTACATTAAGACTGTGATCAAATGGTCTCTTAACCACAATTTTGCTAAATTAAGCAGACTGAGCTCCAAATCTTTCAGCAAACAGTACATTTCCAATTCCTTCATCACTCTTACAACCCTACCCTGAATCATCTCCAGTTTTCTATGTCCTTCTTGAAGCACACCCATCTGGAACCAGCATTGCAGATTTTTTCAGAACACCATCAAATACAGAGATAATGCAGCCTCAGTACTGCAGCTCTTGGATGTATGAGGCCTGTTGGCCAAAGCATAACAGGACGAGTCCAGCTTTTACTGATAACTGAAACTCCCTGCTCGTGCGAAAGAAGGTTAAAGGATAATGGCTTCCTGGAATAAAGATGAAAATATTGTGTGCCTTTATTATTCCAAGACACAAAATTGTATTTGAATATGCTGAAAAATATCTTATGTGCTCTAGCTTAGCTCAGTTAATGAGCTTATCTTCTCTTTATCAGTAACTGTCTATTTTGTCTGTTTCTTAGCTGTTTCTTACCTCTTTTTACCAGTAACGGTTATAATGTTTTCCAGGTATTTGATAGAAATATCTAAAAAACAGGTTCAAAATCCAACTTTGCAGGACCTTGAGACTTTACGATTTTCATTAACTAACACTGCCTTTCTATGCCATACAGTCAGAGTCAGCTCAGTACTAGTGTCTCACTTTTCAAGCTATGATAACTTATTTTGTGAGCAACTATTAAATGTTCTCAAACAACCCTGAACTGTTGACCATGCATTTCTAATTATTTTTGAATAGCTTCTTCTTTCTTAGTAATGTCTTCCTAGTTTATGGATCATTCTCCCTAATTGATTTGGTACAGTTTTTCTATAGAAAAATTGCTCCATAAGGTATCAGACTTGTAAATTCCTGATCAAGAGACTTTTTTCAGCAAACATATTGGGTCTTTGTATAGCCTCTTAATTTTAATTATGATATTGGTTTTTTCTATCTTACATATAACAGCACTATACAGTAATAACAGCAAAAACCAAACCAAAATGAGTTTGATGCTAACAAACAAACACATTTAACACTACTGCTCTCCACACATAGCAACACCACTACTTCCAGTGTAACCAGCTGCTTCAGTAACACAGACACCATCTTTAAAGAAATTATCAAAGTCAAACTTCTCTTAAAAATAGCTGTTATTTTGTCACAGTGGCAAGCTGGCTATTTTCTTTAAGAAGAAAATTCTGTTCTCAGAAAAAAAAAAATTCCATCTCTTCCAGAAAAGGAATTTTTTTAATGTTCATTTTCCCCTCTAAAGTTTTGCATACTTCTAATTGCGTTCTATAGAGACTATAAAAACTTCCTGCATAATCGAAAAACTAGCTTTCCACGATAATTTTTAAAAAGCTGGCAAAAGTACTGAAATTATATTTTTATTGTATCCCATTCTGTACTAAGCATGTATGAAGCAATCATAAAGCTGTATAAAAATGAACATTAATCGGCACGTGTTTTTACTGAAAACAAATCAGAATATGGAAGCTTTAAAAAAAAATTACTTGGTAAAGTTTCAATAAATGTCTTGAAAAACATTTTCCTTTTTCATTTTTAGACCAGCTTTAATGAATGTGTGCTTGGAAAATGTAAAACCTGAGGGAGGCTAGCTTCCCCAACCCATTAGTTCTACTTTCCCTTTAATGTTTCAATAACAAATTGCATAGCAGCATTCTTGGTACTGAACACCACAAGCACAGGGATAGAAATAAGATCCCAGATTTCTATTCAGCACTTCCCACAGAGAAGTATGTAACATAATCTGCCAGATAAATCCCTGAGGATTACATTCACTTAGCACATGCAGATCAACAGAACGACACATCCTAACTACAATGAATTGTTTGTGCATGTGATACACTGACAGTCTTAGCAAATGCACTTATTCCATCCTCAATTTCCAATTATCTCAGAGGATGAATCCCAACGGATTTGTGGGATCTCTGGAAAACTGAACAGATCCTCAAGCACCATTTCTTTCTCCTAGGGTCCTAAGGGAAGGAATAGAAGGGAAGGGGAACTGGTTGTGTTCTAGTAGCCTGGACACAAGAAAGCCCTGCAGCTTCCTAACAATCATGTTCTAGTTTGCAAATTATAGCCATCAGTTGTCCAAGAGTGCCTTCTCCTAAAAGCAAGAAAAGCTAGGAAAAGTATGCCCTCTTTAAAGCTCCAACCAACAAAAATAATTCTTAACACTGAAGAAAAAATGAAAGAAGAAAACAAAACAACATCATTTGCTGTGGGCTTCAACGGAACTCAATTTCCAGAGAAGGAAAATGAGAGACGTACTCTATCACAGTGTCTATGCTACACTTCCAAAAGTTGACTGAAATTCATTGAGTCATTTTTCAATAAAATCAAGACAATTACGAGATAAACAAATGACATAAAAAAACATTATTTCATCAGCTCAACAGCCCAAAGCATGAATGAGATTTCTCAACTACTGGTAACAAGATGGTCAGGCTTGCCCTCCTTCTGTTAAGATTCTGTTAACTATAACAAACATTATCACAGTATCGCAATTGTATAGCAAAGAATCCTAGCCTAACACTGGCAAAAATCGATGAAGATCAAAGATAAAACTACTTGGAAAGAAAAAGAAGCCATTTTTATTACACCACTTAGGAAGGCCATTGGACAAAAGTCTTTAACCAAAACCTCTCAAACAAGAAAATGAAAAAAACATAGACAATTCTATAATAGACAAGTATGCTGATTAACAGCAGGGAATGGAAAACAAGTCCATCACCTTTCTAGCTTGAAACAAACAGCTAAACAGTTGCTAATTTGAACTTATCCGCATTAGCAGAGCACAAATCTTAGTGTTCCTGTTACTACCTAACCAAAACGGAGGCTTCTAATCCACTCCTGTCTGCTTTTTCAGCTGATGAAACCAAGGTTTGTGCTTTCTGACCTACAAGTCTGGAATCCATTTACTGCAGATGGCACAGCCAGGGCTGCTGGGCCAGGCTCAGACCTACTGACAGCTTTGGAAGCACAGAATGAGTTTCCCCAAAGCAAAAGAATCAGTGATAATAATTTACATGTCGAGAATGATGATGAGCAGATCCTTTAGGGTTCCCAAACTGCAAAGAGCACAAAGATGAAGACACTTTGAGTCTGGTTTCTACCAGGGAGAAGCAAAAGACAGAAGGAGACAACACTAACAGGAAACAGTGACAAGGAAAATAACAGAGAACAGTCGTCCACTAATGTTGAACATAATGCGTGACCTTTGCAAATCAGGAGCGGTAAGAGAGGCTGTCCTGCTACACAACCCCCCTCTGACACTGTCCCTACACCTTTACCTGCTTTCTCTGGAGTAAAAGGTGAAAACAAACAAAAGCCACAACATCCTCTCCCCAAAAAAAAACCAAACAAAAAAACCACCACACAAAACCCCAGAAATCTTTTGTCTACCCTCCTTTCAAATTGATTTCAAACCACAGTAAAAGACCAGATATTACACAAAAAAAACACAGATCTGAAAGTATGATGCTTTACAACTGTAAGTATCATTGCAATGGACAAAAATGTAGGAAAATTTAGAGAAGTATTAGAAATGTATTTGCTGCCCAATAAGACGTTTACCTCAAACCAAATGATTAATGCTTCATCAGATAACTTATCAAACCATGTACTAAAGTGTAGCATATTGTAGACAGCTGCCATACTGTCTACTCAGCTCTTTGAAAATTAATACTATGCAGATGAATATTGATTTCTAATAAGGAGCAAAGCTCAAAAAAAGAAACTTAAGTTCATTTTACACGGCCCCTTTAAATCTGTTCTCTCCTACACAATCAGTCCAACTGTGCTTCTACATGACTGTTTCTCTTACCAGCTCCTCAGTACTAGCAATGCATAGCTGGAAGAAAATCCTAGTGAGAGCTCAAAGGAAAGGGAAGCAACACGCAAACAATCTGGAGCACAGAAAAAAGCTGGGCTATATTTTTGACAGTGCAAAGGCGGAAGCAGGAAAGGATGCTAACAATAGCACGAGTGAAGGAAGGGAAGGAAGACAGGCCCTACTACAGATCACTGCAGTCCTTGTTTGTCACTGGCTTGCAGGTAGAATACTGTACTCTACCCACTAACCATGCCCATGCAAGCATACAAACAGCATTCTACTTATCCAGCTGTCCACTAGACCAGAGCTGTTCATTCGATCCATGAGTATTCTGAGAATATCAAATCTTTTTTGTAGTCAAGGTGTCATTCATTGCTTATCCATTGTCCACAGATCCAGACACTTATCACAGATTTAGCCTTAGCAAGGCCATGCTTACTTTTCCTCATCTCGTCAATATGTTCAGAAATCATGCAAAACTTTCAGTTTGGGTGAAGAACACTGGTTTTATTAAAAACGGCTTCAAAGCATTTACTGGTAATTCTTTCGTGAAATATGTAACATTTTCTTAAATTTGATCACAAAAAGGCAACCAAATGCTCACTGAAGCAGAACACATGCACCTCTGAACAGCCTTGAGTGCTGTCAGTGAGATGACCCACAGCTGGGAGCACTCCAACAATCTCAATACACATTTTCAGAACTGCACTCTACATAATTATGTAGAAAATGTTATTGCTGTTTTCTTCTTGGGCAAATCTGCAGTTTCATCTGAATGATGGGATAGACTGTACACCCTCAGGAGAGTTCCAAATGACAGCAAAATGGGAGGAGCAGATGATAGGCCAAAGGAGCTGTGCTGCCATTTGGAGAGACCCGGACAGGCTGACAGGAACCTCATGTAGTTCAAAAAAGGGAAGAACCAAGCCTTGTCCTCGGGGAGGAACAACTCCAGGCACCTGTGCACACTGGGGACTGCACAGCTGGAAAGCAGCCTGGCAGGAAAGGGAGATGGATGCCCTGATGGACACCACGTTGACCATGAGCCAGAAACGTGCCCCCACAGCAAAGAAGGCACACAGTCTCCTGGGCTGCACTAGGAGGAGTGCTGGCAGCCAGACAAGGGAGGTGATGCTGCCCCTCTGCTCAGCACTGGTGAGGCCACACCTGGAGTGCTGCATCCGGTTCTGCCCTCCTCAGTAAGAGAGACATGGATGTACTGGAGAGTCCAACAGCAGGCCACAAAGATGATCAAGGGACTGGGATGAAGGGACCTCATCAATGTATCTCCATACCCAAAGGGAGGGAGCAAACAAGACTGAGCCAGGCTCTTTTCAGTGGCGTCCAGAGGCAGAATTTCTATTGTTATGCTGACGATGCATACTGAAATCCACATCAGGACGGATCTTATCCCCAGTTGTATGTATGGCACGAACAGTCCATAAAGAACTAATGTGACCACAGCAGGGATGCACATATGAAACATCTTGCAAAGAAATGTTAACACAACCATAAAACTTACTGACTCGACATACCAGGATTTTAATATTCCAGTATGTATCATTTTACACTATAAATGCCAAAAATAATTCTGAAGTACTAATGTGGGTTCTTCCTCCATAGCACCAAAAACAATGCTGTAGTACGAAGATGGTGGTGCAGAGATAAAGAAGAATGAAAACAAGCACAGGAATAATGCAAAGTAACGTGGAAAATTTTAAGAATTGCAGTCAAAACCAAAAGTGGCTGCTACAGGGCCAGGTAGAACATCCTAAGAAGCAATGAAGAGACAACAGTAAAACAGTTATGGCCTTTATATCCCACACAACATTGTCAGGGTATGGCTGAGATGATCAACAGAGAGATTTATAAGCTTCCTGCAAAGCCAAGAACCAAAGACAGAACACCAATGTGCAGAGTAGCATATAAAGTGTAGCAGAGAATTCCTCTCCAAAGAACTTGCAATTTAAATAGCTGAGACTGTGAAAAGAGAAATGAGGTATGACACACAGCAGGCGGCATCTCAATACAGTTTGGGCAGCTTGATATAATTTTTAATAGAAGAGGGTTAAAGTAGACTAAAAGGACTAATATTCTATCAAGTAGTTACTAAGTCTCCAATGCCTTTCAGTAAACTTACTCTTGTAATACAACTCTGCTACAAACCCTCCTGTAATACTTTCATAACATCATTCTACGTACCCTAAAACAGATAATTGCTGAGAAAACAATAGGTGATAATAATGGTCATGGATTGCAGGGACAATTTATGTTTTGTGCAGGTGGATACTCCTGCTTAACTCAAAAGTATTTAAGAACACAATAACCAACTTCATTAAGAGATAGGCAAAGAAAGTATTTCTGGTATTCCATAGCATGGCTTTTTGATATTCTTAAGACAAACTGCCACATACACACTAGAATGAATTGGTTTGGGAAGAAAACTGATTCAAAATTCAAAAGTAAATTTAAAAATAAAACCCATCTGGCTCATTCTTATAACTTCATATACACTACACTGATTTTAATGCATTCTTTTCCTCCACCTCTTCACATCTCATTTACTTTCTGGCACTGGAAACTCTCCTTAATAGTAACAATTAATAATTTTAATATACATTTGGTGCAAGAGTATGTTTACTTCAGAGGACTCCATATACAATCTGCTAACACTACTGAAATAAGTAGCATGAATACTAAAAAAACTTCTTTTAACCAAATGCCTCTAGATCTACCAGTCACTGTGTTTTAGCAGTAACTATGAGCAGATTCCTTAAATAGACATTTAAAGTATAATGGCAAATAAACTTAAGGAAAATATTCATGAATCCACTGGACTGGTAACTCGTGATTCCTCAATACTTTGAAATATACTTGCCTACTTGACCACAATTAAATACATCTGTTCAAATAACCCTTCTCTGTGTACAGCCTCAAACATAAAATTTAACAGCAAAGCAGAAAACAAGAACTTTCGCAGCAGCTTCCAACCTTCACCAGCGTGACCAGTAGTTAATAAAACACCATGGACAGATCTATCCTCCCTTCGCCCTCTATACCTTTTAATTCCCTGTTTATGGGAGCAAAATTAGGAAGTCTCAGAAAATATATATGAACAATACTGCACCAAAGAGATCCTTTACACTGAAGATGTCCTTTTCATCCCAAAAATCTTCATGAACACATTATAAGACACCCTCCACATTTGTGTGGCATCACCACATTCAGCTGACTTTCCATGGAAAGAAGTCCTTTTCTGAGTTTTAATTAATTGTTAAACAATACAAATCAGTGTCTTCATAAATTAACTTGCTTCTTCAGTTTTTCTATATTCATGCTCAAATCCACCACTTACTTTAGGCCTTAAATGTTGCACTTAGCCCTTCTCTTGCCTTTCAGAAACTATGTGCATATTGTTTATTAATATCCTCAAGTTTTGAAAATTTTATCTGTCCCTCAAATTCCTGGAATACTGAGGCTGTAATAGTACATCTCCTTTTCACTATAATACTTTTTTATAAAAGAATAAAATCCAAGCTTTTAAGTCTGAGTGTTTTTTGAGGTTCCTCCAAGATAACCTTTAAGGAAAGACTGCAGTCTTCCACAGCCAGAAAGACAGGGAAAACACCCACATTGCATAAGATGAAAGTCCCAAAATCTTAGAGGGCTCTATCCCAGGACTATAAAGGTACCTGAAATACTAAGAGCATCTAGCTAGCTTTATTTATATCCCTTCCTCACAACCACCACCATTCTCTCTGTTCAGTACCCTTGCTCTTCCAGATGCTCTGATTCTCAAGAAGAGTCACACCAGGAAGTCAGACAGCAAAGCCAACTCATAAAACATGACTATGAACAGTGCCTCAGCTATTCTTTTATTCTTGAAAAACAGATGGGGTCCTGGACAATTCTTAAAGGGGTCCCATGGACAATCGATTTATTTGTAAGCTTCATAAATCTTCTATTAATCCAAATATCGTACTATACTTTCTGTGAAGAATACCAGATAGACAGGTTCCCCAGCTATTCTGGAGGATCTAAGAATGGGCCAGCTAATTCACTGCCATACTCACACCCCAACACACACATAAAAACACTGTCTGGAACAAATCTTGGCAGTATTCATCCAGAAGCAAAACACTATGCTGCCAGACATGACCCACATAACTGGTCTCTTCAGAATAATTTTATTGAAGCTAACTATAGGTTTGAAGAACTTGAAAAAAGCCAAAACCTGTTCTTAAAATAAAAGAGAAAAATAGCATCAGGTCACCAATAAAGTAAGTAAAACGGACAGAATTTTATTGCTGAAGACAACAATACTTCCTTTTCCCTCACTGAATTGCTCAGTAGCTTCTAACACAAGTCAAATAACCACATAGGACAAATAATAGTTACAGTGTTCCAGCAAAAAACCTGCTTTGATCCAAAGAGAAATATTAAAATAAAAGTGATGTTTCTTAAAGTTTTAGATGAAGAGGAAGACTATGAGAATATAAGAACTTGAAGGCAAAACAGATAGAAGAAAAACATGAATTCTGGAAAATGAAAAGTGCAGGAATGTCGATGAAGAACAGCAAGAAAAAAGAAAAGGCCATGTCAAGAGAGATGCCAAGTTCCAGAAAGAAAACACCAGGATTGTGGTATGGAGAAAGGAACTGAGAAAAGTGCTGGCAATATTCCCTTGTCTGTTTTGCACTGTGGTTCATACTGGGAATTGTAGCACGACTAGGACAGCAGTGAGACTTCGTTTCACTAAATCTCCCAAAGAAGCAGGAGCTTCAGCATCTTTGCATCCGGCACCTGTTTCATTCCTGTTTCCTAAATTACTTCCAATTCTGATACCACAAATTCATAAATTTCATCACAGAAAGATGAATTCATTTCACTGCACATGTTGAACCCACTCAGGCTTTACTGGATTTAGCATCTGAATTACTAAAACAGATTATATGGGAAAGCACTAGGCAATATAAGGGAAAGATGTGAGCAAAACAATCACTAAATAATTAAATAAAAATATGAAGTAGACCAGGATGATCAAGTAGACATCTGAAAATGAGAGCTGTGCCATCTCTGCCCCTTTCAGAAAGAAGCAGGTGGAACGATAGATATGACAACTATTTGAATAACAGATCGTTTACAGAATTTTGTGCCAAGTATCTTGCAAACCTATGCTTTAAAAATTACTGTATCCCTTGTTTATGTTCTTCTTAATATATTTTTTCTGTATTACTTTCCATTTATTTTTCTAAAGAAACAACCAATTCGCCTTCTCTTTTCATTTTTTCAGTGTCATATTTTGTCCTATTCTCCCTTCTATCTTTTGTGCTGTCTTCATCCAAACCATCTCAGCAATCCTCATGTCATTTCTTCTACAGCCTCCATTTTTTTCTGTCAGTTACACTCTCTCCCTATCTGACCTACTTCAACTTACAGAAGAAGGAATAGTCATTTTCAAGGTATATATTAATTTTCAGCCTGTCAGCCAAGAAAATGAGGGTCCTGCAATCTGATCTCATTTTTCTGTCCATTTGTCAGTGTCCTGATAGACATTTGCAGCCAAATGCAAGTCTTAAAAATATTAAGTTCCTGAAAGCTTAGTAAAAATCAGTCCCTATGAGGTAGATTAGTGCTCCTATTAACTTGGTAACCTCATAAAGCACAAGCTGCAGTTAACACTATCTCTCCCACAGCTCTTTCAGCAGCAGCCAGTAAGCACCAATAAATTGGCCCTGTCACTTTTTGTCTCGCCATCCATTTTAGAAAAGAGCTGAGCATCTTAATGTAGGTAAATGAAGAACATGGAATGGTGGAAAGTAGGAACTATGGGACATAAATTCATAATAAAACAGGCTTCACTCTTTATGCAGTAATTATTTTTCATTCTTTATCATAATGTTGTTATCCAAAGTAAAGAAATAAATTCATTTCTGTGCCTTCACAGCATTGCATGAGAAGGGAAAAGATGGTGAGGCCAAATCCAAAACCCATGGAACACATATCTGAGAGTTCTCTGTGGGCTTTTTCCAGACTTCCATTTCATAGAACATTCCTACTATGATGTTATGATTTCTAAATCATTAACACAGTTATCACTCAGCAATTTGCCCATAATTTCTTAATTTAAATTTCCATAAAAATACCAGGAAACAATAGTTCTTTTCTATTTAAGTAATAACTCTGTTGCCTTTACAACAATTAATTTGGTCTTTTTGATGTCTGTCTCTCAAACCAGTAATTTGGATACAACTTCTTTTTCCCCAGAAGAGGAACCACAGCTGCAGTGCTCGGGATAAAGGTAAAACATTACTTCTCTATATCAACTGAATAATATCACATGATGACTCAAGTCTATATAAATTTGCAGGTTTTATTATTCCTGTTTTCTGGACCAACTGTATGTAACAAAAAGTCTGAAGTTGTATCATATTAACAAAGGTTAATATTCAGCAATCTTTCCTTTACTAGACAGACTTGAGTTTCAGAAACTATGATTCTATTTTCTGGCAAATGCCACTATTATAATCTTCCAGCATGTCCCATATGTCTTCCATATCCAAGCTAAAACTAATAAAAATATTAGATTACACTAAAATAAGAACTTCTTCCAATGCTCAAAAACATTACTAAGGTGAATCATATACCATTTAGTGCTACTTGTACTCAACCAAAGTCATTCCCCAGTTACTAATTTCCATAAAGTTTAATGGTCCTTCAGCTACTGAGAGCTACAGTAAGCCAATGACATTTGATGGGTTAGGGCAGAACAAGGAAGCATCAGCATACAGAGAAACTGTCACAAAATATATGCACTTGCCACTGATCTCAATGGAAGTCTCTTCAATGACAAACACCAGACCAAGCCTCATATTTGAGACAGATATTTCTTGACACACAGTAGAGCTATATTTAATTGCTGCATTGAACCTTTAAATATGTCAGCCCAAGAATCACTAATTATAGTAATTTATAAATGTACACAAAAGAAAGTCTATCTACAGACCAAGAAATAAATTTTATTTTTAAATAGCCTCTCCTGTTGAGATGAAAAAATTGTGAAAGTAATCTGGGAAAAACAGCACGATATAAATTTTTTTCATTGATAACTGATCACCATAGCATTATGAGTCAACAGCATGAAAAAATTATCAGCAATAAGAGTTTGTAAATATTCCTTATCTATTTGGTGTATACTCTTCAAAGAATTAACTATTTGGATTCTTCTGCTTAACATGATACACATTTTCACTTGTATCAGCAGCTTAAAAGATGCTGAACCCTTTTACATGCTTATCAACTAAATGACAGCAGTCATCTTTGTACATGAAAAAATAAATAATCAAAGCCTCTAATTCATTCACTGCAGAGTTCTGAATATTGCTGAATAACAGTCTTTGTTCCCTCCTTTCTGCTTATTTTGTACTATTCGCATCTCTGAGACAGTCCTTCCTCTAAACAGTTTGAAATGTCATAGTCTTGAACTGCGTGTCACATGAATATTTTTCTCCCAAATCACTAAGGCAGTTTTTTTGTTCAATGGTAGATGGGATAAAGACAGAAAAACCATGAAATTGCTGTAAGAACCACACAAGGCACAAATGAGACCTGCCTGTCTTGAAGCTGTAATTTCCAAATGCAACACTATTGAGTAACACTCATTCCCGGTCTGGAATTAATGCTGCATCACTCTAATCACTGAAATGACTGTAGAGATCTCCTCACTTATGTCCTCTAAATATGCAGGGACCAGAGGGAGAAAATGTTAAACACAGATCCATGGAAATTACCAAGGAGCTCTATACATCTCTGAGCATGACAATGTAAGAAGCATAACCAAGCTTGTCAATGGAGCAAAACTGTATTTGACCAGAATGTCAATTCATTTTTGGAAAGCAGTAATTAGCAGAGCTGTAGTTCTGTTAAGGATCTCTAAAAACCTTGCTTTGATAAGGGAAGGCCCAGAGGGAAGACAAGTTACCCAGCACTGTAGATGGCAAACAAAATGTGGTTGTTTACTAGTTTTCTCCAGTTTTTTACTCTGAGCAACACTTGCTCACAGAAAAGCACTTGCTGCACACCACCTCTCACAGAAGCTCAGCAACTGCCCCACAATAAATTCTGTGTTCTCTGATACTCTTAAGAGCTCTGTTTGCAAAAAGCTTTTCAGAAGCAAGTTTATCAGAGTTTTTAGATTCCTGAGGTAAAATTTTCTTGAGTGGAATTTAATTATTTTAGAGAGACTGTTGCTCAGTCATTGTTGTCACTTGTTTTCCTCAAAGGGGAATTGGTTAAGCAAAAATTAAACAGTTAGCATGCTAAATCCAGAAAATTGTAAAAAGGGACTAATGGTATGTATTGTAGTCCCTTTAAGAAAAAGAGACAAAAGACCTAAAACTTTCGAAGTTACTGGAAGCCCCGAACAATTAATGTATTTACCTTAGGCAACTCTGGACAAATGAAAGCTTAATACAAATTTTATAAAAGGCAAGACCCTGGCATAAAGAAATTGACTAATTTGACAAATATCTTAATGGACCTGTAAGGCATTTGACTAATATAAATCACAATTTCTTCCTTTATAATTTCATACTTCTAATGATGTTTACTTATAAAAGCATTCAGCCTCTAAATTATGTAATTTTACATTGCTCAGAGTTTCTTATTTATTTAAATATCAGCATTTCTGTATTACCAATACATATTTTATTTCTTTAGAACACAGATGGTGAAAGCTCAAAACTTCATCACATCAGCAATTCCCTCTGTACTTTGCTGAATCATCAGCTGCTCAATCGTGTCAGTTCTGATACAACTTGAGGTGATAATTTAATAAATACTAAATTAATGAAGAATACAGGAGAGACAGGGAATGTGAGTCTTCTACACACCTTTACCTTGACCTTTTCCGAATACTGGGAAAAAAAAGTATTTTATTCTAGTGTGGAACAGGCCAGAAAACTAATACTGATGACTTGAGCAAAACAAATTACAGTTTTACTAAATATTTGAGAACTACTGAAGTTACAGAGAAAAAATATATAGCTAAATTTATCTTTTCTATAATGCAAATTCCAGTGTGTTACTAAGTCAATTCTGAAACAAGAAGAGCGCTTTTCAATCTTTTTTATATAAGCTTTTCAATCACTCCAAGTAATTGCCCTAGAAAATCTCTACATTTTGCAACATTTGCACCTATGCAACCAGATGTAATAACCAATATCTTTTAGGTTTAACTTCAAAATAGATACATCAATCCTGATGGTACGTAAATGACTAGATGATCAAGATGATACTTGAAATCTAGACACAAACATACCCAGTAACATATGCATTAACTACTCTAAATACATTCTGATTGTCCAGTAAAAAGGACGATTTACAAGTGACCGTGTAGACAGATTACTCTGAAAGATTTATTTTCTTTCACTGGAAAATAAAACTATATTAACACAAACTGCTGACAGTGTTTTAAGATCTAAAAATCACATTTTCCCCTAGTCAGTGCATTACTTAAAACATCATTAAGCTCTTAGCCAAAAAAACAACAGTATCAAGAGAGTTCTCTAATGTCAGCAAAACACTATAGCTGGTAATCAGAAATTAATTGTTTCCATGGGTTTGTTAAAGCGCAACCTTTGTTGCCCTCATATTGCAAATAGTTCCATACTAACACATGAAAAACTAAGTCCCACTGCCGAGTTCAATAACCCGATTTTTCTTTCTCCTCAACCCCATTTTCCCTGTAAGAAAAAGCAGAGAGAAAACACACACCTTCTAAATTTTATTTAAAAATTGAAATATTTAAGAGGAACCTTCTGAACTTTGAAAAAGTTTTGAAAATCAACTTTTGCCTTTAGTACTAAAATAACGTACCCGTTTAATGGCAAATGAAAAATGGATGTCACATGCTCTTTAAATTCAAAACTGATTCCCCTTTTGCAGCAAGCCATTTAAGCCCTTCTTCCTTAAGAAATCTGTAACCTTCCAAGCACAGCACCATTGTGAATTTCAGAGCCTAGGTAGCATGTCAGTAAATGCACAAGTGCCAGATGTGATAATATAGTACAGATTAGTACTTATTGGTAATGTTTGACCACATGCCAAAAGAGTGATTTTACAGTTTTGTCATGTGCAGCTCAAAGAACTTATTAAAACCGGCAATATGAGGGTTTTTACCTGGACGGAGAAATCAGAATGCACATTTACAGCACAAGCATTACACAGTAACCAAGTGGTATTAAGTTCCACTTACTCTTCTTCTCATCTGGAAAGTTTGATTAGCACTCTCTGTAAACAGTTGCATGTCTTAAGCTACAAGACACAAATCAAAGCACAGTTCTAGCTTACAGCACACTTCACTGCTGACCCAAGTAATGTGACTACAGTTTAAACAGAATATTGCTCAGGCAAGTGAATAAATACCTCACATATGAATTGAATGGAAAAAACGAATGAACTGCGTAGTCTTAAACTTATATCATGGTAAGCATTCATTATGCTGGCAGCTTCTTCAGCAGGCTGAATGAACAATTCCACTCACACTACACTATTTTAAAAAATACTAAACATTATTCTTATGTTTAGCATGGTTATTTTAGATTGCTTCAGATTAAGACCTTCCAATACTCTATTAATTTAATTTCTGACTGCTTTTCTTTTATGTTATTATTCATATCCTCTCACCAATGAGACAAAAAATCATTTTGAACTAATTCCCCCTAAAGACTTTTTAGAATTTTATGAACAAAAATCTTTCCTATTTTAAATTAAATAAATTGGCAAAATATCTGTATAACATCACCTCACAAGCGACAAGGTTGATTAACGGCAAAACCACTTCCAGAATAATAACACAAGTAAAAAAGTAGGAGAGGAAGAACAGTGTCAAGATAGTACAGGAAATTTATTTTGTATTAATATTCACAAAAAGCAAAGAATACCTGATTTCCCTGCAGATTTAGCACTGTAGTGAGATTCATTATACAATAAATAAAATCACACCACTTCCAGAACCATACAGATGAGTAGTTCTTAGTCAAGTCATGGGCAGAAGAATAGGACATGAGTCAAGCATATGACAACATTCTAGCACTGCCACTGGAATCTCCTGCTTTTTCTCAGATGTCATTGGTCCATCCTGAATTTCCTACCACTAAGGCCCAATTTTTTCCATTCTTCTCAAAGCAATGATGATATATGCCATAGCTCAAAGTACTCCCTTTCATTTGGCTCCTCATTTTAACTCGCTTGTACTCCAAGTACAAAGGCTAGAAATTATAACACATCTCTGTGTATCAAATGGGTACCTGAAAGAAGAGATCAACAAGAGCAGTAGCGAATGTTGCAACAGTCTTCCCTCCTGCTCTTTGTGTCTGGGAGAGACAACCTCTGTAATCAGAAACTTCCTTTTTCTTTTTTTTTCCCTTTGTGCCTAGAAGAATCAAGTTGAATAACAGCAAAGCTTTTCTTTTTCTCAGCACAGAAAACAGACTATGCTCAGATGCCAGTAATGAACAGGTACAAAGATCGCCAGAGATATAAAAGGGCTGATACCAAAGGTAAACTAGATGACCATCTTCCAAGAGATGAACCCACATGGTGTCACAGCATCACTAATCACTTGCTGTATCCAGCATACAAACCCCCAAAATCTAAATGCAATTTAGCTGGGAGCAAAATTTAGAGCAGAACAGACTAAGAGTATAAGTTAAAATCTGTCCCTTGAAATTCTGTCATATGTTATCTGAAAAACAACCCTCTGCACAACAGGCAGCTTCTTGGTTCTGTAGGGTTAGTTCTATATAACAACTGAAAGGAAAGCACAGATAAGGGGGGAAAATTGCTAAAGTACACTGCTGAAATGTAGTACCATAAAAAAATAAAATTAATTTTATTGGTTTATAATTTCCTTTTACGTTAAAGTCCTCAGGAACTTTGAAATGTACAAAGTTTAGGATTCTCAAAAATGCTCATCAAATAAAACAATTTCTGCAGTAACAGCTTTACATACCAAAAGCATATTTTGCAAACAAAAAGCTAGGAAAACTAAATTAGTCTAATTTGTTTCTGGAGGAAAAAAAAATGCAGACCTGTTTTTTCCATGTTAAACCCCTATATAATCATGCAATAATTAAATACATGCATCTCATTCTACGACATTCTACGTCATTTTTCGTGACATTACAAAACAGCAATTTTTTGGTTTTCTATATCCACATGCAAAAGTAAAATGTCCACCAAGCCCAGGCAAATTCTGTCCTATTCTATCATATTATTAAGTAAAATATCATTAATTTCAGGACAGTGCAAATTACATACACAGAACAAGTAAGCAAACTGCAAGGTTTTCAGATTAGTTCAACCTCCATATGATAAAAATAGCAGCAGAGGACTCATTAACATATACCTAGAATTTCAAATGCTTCAATATGGTAAAGGTCTTAATGTGTCTCAGAGCTGTCAAAAATTGTGTAACAATAAGATATAATACATATAACAAGAAAATAACTCTTTTCTATCATAATGAGTCAATAAGGTAATCAGATATTCAGGATTTCATGCACTAAATCAGCCACCCAGATTGCAGGGAGCAGAGTCAAACAAACTAAAAGAATTTCAAGAGGCTTGGGGGATTTTAAGAGTACTCCATAGTAGCTTGGCAGAAGAAGTTATTCTAGGATAGATTGAGTTTATTTAGAAGAAACCCATTGATTGTGCTGAACACTATTGTATGGCAGACAAAAAATGAAAGCAATCTGTAAGTATAGACTCTTGAAAACAAAATGAAGACGGAAGGGATGGGAAATGGTTTCCTGTTCCACATTAGTAGTATCAGAGAAGGTAGAATACCTGTGGAAAATATCTCAAGGAGTATATCTATCTTAAAGAAAAACAAAGCCTTGCCATAAAAAAGAATCCTATATTTACATTTGGAAATCTCTGCAGTCTATTCTTTTATTACAAGCATTTCAGATTGCCATCACTGTGAACAGAAAAATACTTACAAGAAGCTAAACACAATGCATTGTGCTATTAATAAATGCATATTGTTAGACAATAATTCAATAAAAAGCAGATTAAATCTCGGCATGATGAATTTCAACACTATCTTTAGAAGCACAAAATTACTGTAGAAATACTTAAAACTACATTCTCATAGGGTAAAGGTTAATAAAGCACAAACAATAAGAATCTTCAGCATGTGAATCCCAAAAGAAGCTTAAAAGAGCAGCTGGCTCAACTAAGTGACAATGGCAGGAAAAACAGCTATGGACATTTAAAGAAAGGCAATACTGTAGGGAAGCAATAATTATGTCTATGGAAGAATGATTCATATACGATTACCATCATGGAACTCCATCCCAACCTCCATTAGAATTCAATCAGCACCACTTGCAAGGAAAAAATAAACACATATATTGGAGCCATAAAATAGCTTCTAACTATAGACTACGTACCACTACCCATTTATTTGCATAAGTGCCTTTAAATCTGAAGGCTGTACTATAAAATGCAAGCAAAAGAGAAAAGGTCTGATGAAGAATTGATGGACAGTATCATCAGCACTATACACTATGTTAACAAAAACTGAACACAAATGCCTTTTCTCTGCCCATGGTCTTCTCTAATCAGATTCTTTCTCAAGCATCCCCTGTCAATACATAGGCAAAAAGACTGACAACTGTTTTTATACTGGGAGGGAGAAAGGAGAAAACAGAACTATATATACACAAACACCTTGTCACTGAGGTAGTTCCCTGAAAAAACAAGATGCATAGGAACAAAAAACAAGGCTTCCATTCAAAGCTTCCTTAAAACATTAAAGAGAAAAGATATGCATAATTAGTTTCTGAAATGGTTACATATATATTCTCATAACTTTAAAATGTCTGCCTCCAAGTATGGCTCCAGCGTTCTGCTTCTGGAAGCCAAGCAACAGTCCACAGCACGCTCTAGCAACCTGAAACTACAAGACCAAAAGACACTGTCTTATGGAAACAGTGACAAAGTTAACTGTCATCATGCAAGCAGTACAATTTTAATCACATTTTATAGGTACAAGACCCATTCAATAAGAAATCCAAGGAGCAACATGTAAAATGGCAAAAGATCAAGAACAGATAGCCAAGAAACATAAATCTGATCCCAGGATACCTGTGATACAATTGTACAGTTCAGTGCCTGGTGAGTGTAGTTAATGCATAAAAAACCCACATCAGGCTTGCTGATCTTGATTTTCCTTTTATTCACAGTCCAAATAGATGAAGTAAACTTAAAGGAATGGAACAAGCTGGTAGACCCATAGGTCTGCTAGGACATGCTGCCTATTAAGTATAGGACATGAAAGATCTACTACTGAAAATTATTCACTGATCATATCTGACAAAAATGCCACTTGTGCATTAAGAATAATGCTCTAATACATTCTGGAAAAAAGGCTCCCATCAAAGAGCCTCGATGGAAAACAGGCACAGATTTTGCCCTAATCTGTATTGCCCCCAGTTCTCTCTGTGGAAGTCTGCTTTTCTTTTGCTCAGATTTGCTCTTTCCAATGAGCAGCAGATGTGTTTGCAGCCTGACAAGCATTTATGCTGACCTCCATGAGGGGGTCTGCAGAACCCTTCCTGAGAGGAGCAGAGCAACACCGAGTGCCCAGAACTGCATACACCCCTTCACTTGACTGTAGCATAGTGCCCTAGGGAAGCAACTTCAGAATTACTATTCTCAGCATTTCTTTGCACTAAGGTAGCAACCGCTCACCGACAGCTAGGATGACTAATTAGGTATCACTGCGTGTGGCAAATACTTGCCTTCTAAACAACATAAAAGTATAAAAATGGGCATTTGCAAATTTTCACTTGTAAAACTAAAATGGCAGAGTGATACTAATAACTACAGTTCAACATTCAAATAACATTCTTGGCTCAATTCAGGGTAAAAAGGCTACAGTAACTTGCTCAATCCCTCAAGACTACTTAATCCTGAGCTAGATTTCCTACTCCCAGTAACTCATGCATATTTTTCAATATAAAAACCACTACAACTACAGAATTTTACCCTGAATGTGACCAGCGAAGCACTGGGAAGTGTGCCATTGGCTTTTTAATCAATACCACACCACCCGGCAGTTTATACACAGGAAAGTCCACGCAGCCTAATATATTCAGAATGTCCAAGCAAATCTGTTAAGTAAAGTAAAGGAAATAAAACTTTTGTTTGAAAACTTCACTTCTGAAAGGGAGAAAAAGCGCGTTTAAACAGTTTTGCAGCGTGTAAAGAAACGATTTTTATAAATATTTCATATATAATTCATGCTTCAGGTTTTTGAGCAGCGTCCTTCATGGCAGCTTGTTCTTTCAATAGTAACACAGCTAATCAATCAAGTGGTGGAAAAGTGTTACCTGCCTAGATTAGGAACTGACATATTTGCTGTGGCTGTGCTAGAAGCAGATGTCTGCATGCTCATGCAAGAGCTGAGGAGTCAGCAGAGCATTCAAGGCAGAGGTTTCTTTATCAGCAGAGTATGTCGAGAAACACATTAATTTCATGCATTCGTGTTTACAGGTGAAGGTATAACGGGGTATAATGAAGGTATAATGATCCCAGTCCACTGGGGGTTTTATTCTGTGTGAATGAAACACACAGACTGAGAGTGCTGATGTTAGAATAAGCACAGAGAATGCATCCTCTCCCTCAAAAAAAAAAAAAAAATCAACTCTATGGACACCTAGCTCAACTGTCTTTGAATTGTAACTGCTGTACCACTTATACTCCAGCCCTACGGAATAAAACAAGAGTTTTAGTCAGAAATCAGCGAAGATTGTCAAAGTAAACGAGACCCAACAAATTTCTCACTGACCACAAGGACACTGTGCTTTGAAAATGTATACGTAAACGAGATGCTCAGTAATCTCAGGACAGCCTTTGCTGTCGCACTGCCTAAGGAAGCAGCAAAGGCAGCACATACTCTTTACACAAGCTTGTGTCACTTTTCCAACACATAACAAAACTTTTGAAGCTGATGTATATAGCTACATATTGGGAGTTGATGATGGGTTTATTTTCAACCCTCTAGGGAAAAAGCTTGTTTGCTTTTGCCTCATGTCTCATTCAGAAGCAATATACTGGAGCTCTGTGCATGTACGATCTGTACAATCTACTCCATTTCTCTTGTGAAAGACCTCAGAAAGACTACAGATCAGCATGCATTTTAATGTATAGAAATGTATATAAAACACATACACACACCAATTCTTTGCTTTTATCCCAGTAAAAATATGTCAGATATGTTTGTTAAACAGGCCAACTACTTATGTCCTTTATGTCAGCAGCAGGTGTCATCTCGCAGCTACAAAATTAGAGTTTAATTTGTCTCACCTAATTTTACTCTAGGAAAACTAGGATTTCCCTAACTTTTTTTTTTTTTTTAAAGACCAAACTTTTAAACCACGGTATTTCCAGAGGCCAATTTATCTCACGAGAAAAACACACTGCTGAAGCACTTGTGAGGAATGACCCCCAGGAGATATCCTTTCTCTAGAATGAGCTCTCTCTGTGAGCTCCTGGAACTAGGTCAAACTTCATTTCTCCTTCTCAGACATCTGAAGATTGACAAAAGAAAAATCTAGCCCCTGTTTGCACGCTGACCCACGTTTTCACAAATTGTACCAAAAAAATTTCAATTACTGCTGGGATACATTTGAAGTCCACAGTAGTCTGCTCCAGGCAGGTACAACCTCATCTCCTCATGCAGATGACAAGCTACCCTATTTCAAAACCAAGAATAATCTCAAAATTTTAAAAATGCAAAGAAAATATCAGTAAAATCACACAACAGTTTTTATTCATGCTCACAATATTTATTCCTTATATTTATGTTTCCCTCAGAGGTATATATTCATAAACACACACATAGGAGCAATGCAAAGTCAAAATATATGCTTAACTTGACTAGAAGAGGCCTCTGGTGGCAGTTGTGAAGTACAGCTTCTCATAGTTCTAGGAAATATGACTTTTGATGACATAATTTTCTGTATAGAAAAAGCTACAGAATGCAGACTAAGGAGCTAGATTTGCAGTGAAAATTTTGACATATTATTGCTCATCTCCAAAGCACTAACAACTTCAGCCCATCCCTCTTCATGCCCACACCACAGCTGTCAAATTAAAGTCACATATATTTCCAGCTAAGTATGACTAAAATGACAGCCTTTACTGATCACAGAGGACACCACTTCCAGCAGTAAAACTGAGGGATGTGTTTTTACAGCAAAACGCAAAGTCCTGGTCTCCAACACCACACAGATTCCCATCAGCCAAGGACCATGCATCCCAGCACCACTGAAGAGCAATACGGTTATGGTGTATTACATGCACCATCATCTGCATCCAGCAGGACAAAGAGACAATGGATGCATTTCAAACATACACGAGACAAGGGAAAACAAAAAGTTGGCCTGATGTTTATGAGTGCTGACACAAGTAATAGTCTGAGGCAAAGGAAAGCCTCCAACAGCTAATAATTTGCTTATTGGTTGGACTGGAGTAAAAGCAATTCCATTATCATTTAAGAGCCCACAGAGAGAACATAAGCAGACCAATGGACAGCTGAGGACTTTCTCTGGAATGGCAAATTTTTCCACTGCTCTTTTGGACCTTGACACTGGCATCTCAGGAAGGGAATAACAAGTCCCATCATCTGAACTGATGCTGTAAGCCACTTTCAACTGCAACAGCTGCCACAAGCAGTTCCTCTTGAGATTAGGCTACTGCAAGAAGCTAGAAATGTATTTTCATCCTTCTGTTTACATGGGCAATTACCTTAAAAGCTGTTCAGAATGCAAATTAAATTCAAAAAGTTTCAGGGTTACATAATGCAACCAACTAATGCACAAATGCAAACCACTAATTATTTTCAGCTGAGCAAAACAGACAAGATCTACGGAAGAAGAGAATTTAACTTTTCTCCCATCAGACCAGCCAGCACACAGCCAAATTAACATAACAGCAATGCTAACTAAAAACATTTCCTATTTGGTATTTACTAGAATAAACAGCTGAACTGCCTAGCCAACAGGCACTATACTTTTTTAAATTACTCTCTTAATTCTTAATAGTAAACTTTGATTTAAAGAAACATGTCCATCTGTTCCATCTTCTAGAGAGATAGAGAACCTCTCCTACAAGGAAACACTAAGAATTGGTATTGTTCAGCGTGGAAAAGAGAAGGTTTCAGGGTGACCTAATTGCAGCCTTCCTGTACCTGAAGGGAGCCTACAATAAAGATCGAAAGAGAATTTCTACAAGAGCATGTAGTGACTGGACAAGAGGGAATAGTTTCAAACTGAGAGTAGGTTTAGATCAGATATTAGAAAAAATAAAAAAATCTTCACTGTAAGGGCAGTGAGGCACTGAAAAAGTTGCCCAGAGAAGTTGTGGATGCCCCATCCCTGCAAGTGTTCAAGGCCAGCTTGGATGGGACTCTGAGCAACCTGATCTAACGGACGATGCCCTTGTCTATGGCAGGGGAGTTGAAACTACATGATCTTTAAAGTCCTTTTGGACCCAAACCATTCTATGATATTTTTATTTATGCCACAGTTGCCTTAAAAGATGTTCAGGACAGAACATGATCTGAAAATCTTCATGGAGTATCCAAATTTAAAGAACATATTTGCAAAATATTGTACAACTAAAGCTCTGCACTTCCTATGCACAGCTACATTTTTTCCTCATGGCATTTCAGCGCAAGTCCAACCCAACAAAACAGACTTAACTGCTCTTTCAAAGAGATACTTTGTTTTCAAAGAATGACAGCTCAAATCTTCAAAGAAGGGGAAAATTAGCTAAAAAAAAAGAAACATTTTGCCTGTCCGGAAGAGGTTGTAAAGGATTTATTATGGCCAAAGTTTCACTTCATACTGATGACAGTAACTCAACACATTTCATTTTTTACAGCTAGAAAGTACATCCAAATAACAAGAAATACACTTCAAACAAAAAACGCAAACACTTCAACAAAGAAGATCAAATTTATATGAGGCAACTCATAGCCATACATATAAGTACATAGTTTGTAACACATCCACAACCAGACAGCAGAACACTGCCAATAGCAGATCCGCAACAAGGATCTTTCCTCCCATAATCTATTCCATCCTGTCCCACTGGCAATGCCTCAGATAAATAAAACTGAGGAGAAATACAAGCTTTGCCATAGCGTAGCAGACCAATAGCTCATCTTTCCCTTTATCATACTTAACGTGTTTATATGTTACCTGACCAGAAGCAAGACCCTTATTGAGCAAACACTTGTGAGAATGACAAAACACTTGCCTACACAATTAAGATATTCCAAGTATATAGAGAGAGTCAGGTATGTGCCTGTTCTGCCCTATTTAACCATCTGTACAATCTGAGTTAGCCATAGATATGACACCATATTGCTCTAAATTAGAAACTGCAGGCAGAGAAAGTATTTGATGGAATCACACACCTTTTTCCAAGCTCATGGCTGTTCTCATCTCCGTGGTTAACTCAGTGCACTGCAATTACAAGGGCCTGAGCTAAGAAAGCTGCAGACATCTCTCAATATTCTGAGTAGTTTGTTCAGCAACATAAAATGAGTGAGTGCACCCAGTTTGAATTAGGACCCAAGGAGTTGTTAGCCATGGTCCTGCAAGACTCTGGATTTGCCAGTTTAAGGAAACTCTCAGCTCTAGCAGAAGCATTAAGTGTTCTGTTAGCAACATCAAAGACTTCCACAAAGAAGAAAAGGACTTTCCAGTACCCATGAATTTCAAACTAGGTAGTCTGAGTAAATGCTCTTTTTTCTCCCTAACCCAAGAATTCATATACCTTAAATGAAAACATTTATTTCTAAAAATACATATAAACAACACTTAGGCACATTACTGCAGACCTAAAACTAGATGAAGATCTTAATTTTAAACACCAAGAAAAAAAGATAGATTTCACCAGATCTTTTCAGACCCAAAGACAACAAAGATGAGATAAAGAGTCAGAAATCATGGAAAAGCAATTTTCAGGCAGAAGTCTGATTAAATCTGCCCTCTGCTTCAAAGTAAAGAACATGTATTCTGCCAGTATTTTCAACCCTGAAGCATAATTCTCTTTTAATGCTAAAGCAAATGTTTGGTCCACGCAGGGTGCATGTACTCTGCATTTACGATACAAAACAAAAAATACAGAACAATATATACAAAACAAAGCAAAAAATGTAGGTCTTTAAAAAAACTGAGGTTGTTTTTCAATTAACATGCATCATTTCCTTACCTTGCAAACAGTCTCTGTATCCCAAGGTAAGATGGTCCTCAGATCAATAACTTCACAGGACACGCCAAGCTTTTCTTGAGCCATTGTTGCCACCTCTTTGATCACATGTACCTGAAAAAGCAATGTATCATCACCAAATAATCTAAACTATGCAAATTGTTCTAAATTACACATATAGAATACAATTAGTGATTTAACATATCACCTGCATGTTGAGCAGAGACCTTTCTATTCAGTAATAACCATTTGGTATTCAGTTCATTCTTCTTATTTACTACCTAATTATTCCCAGTATTTTAGCACCACTCCAAAAACTAAATTTACTGAAGAATCACTGAGAACAAAATTTGCTTTCTAGAGAAGTATCTTTCAGTGAACACCATCAGTCTTCACTATTTTTCATTTGTAATCAGTTTGAATGAGTTTTACAAATTTTTTGTTAGGACTGTAACTAAGCTAGTACCCAAATACATCACAGTAATGTATTTTGATGTAGCAGTCCCATGCAATTCTGCAAGAAGCATTACAGAAATACTACACTGCACTACATCTGATCGTAGCCAAAAGGCCAAAAAAAGGCTCTAGTAGTCCCAGTAACTACACTTGCTACAACTTACTGAAAGTGAAACAAAACCAACTGATCATCTCCAAAGCATTATCTTACGAACAGCTAGGAAAGTAAGCATCACATAAAAAGTTACCTGTAAATATCCAGTCCTGACACCCACAATTAAAGCACATAGCAGTAGCACAACATTATAACCATTTACTGGTCTTCCAACACACAGTTTAACACCAACATTACAAATGTTGCATTACCTGGTTACTACCATTAATATTTTACTAAAACAAAAAAGTATTCCCCTCTAGCAAGAGCATATCACTGAACTGGAATACAGATTATTCCCTATACACCTGTCAAGGAATCTATTTAGTAGCATATGTAACTGCATCACAGTAGATACAAAACAATCCACATCTATTACCATCCTTTCCATAAGGTGTATTACAGTAAGAACAGAAAAGAAAGCAATACTATATACATTCAAAACTGTATCTTGACATTAGGTTATAAAACACTTCTCAGCAAAATGTATTTCAAGCATTGGCCTCCCTAAAACAAACATTTGCTAGCAAATGCTCCAACATGGAAAATAACAACTGTTACAACTCAGATTATCCTCCACAAATATCTCAGCCAGAAGCACTTGCTCATGAGACATGAGGGTAAAAAAATTTCTCGATACGATTTGATGTCACCAATAAATTCGGGTGCTCTCTTTATTGTTAGAACATTTCATAATACAGGTCTGGACTGTGGCAGACAACCTTCATCAAGCAATTTCTAGGCATAGGTAAGGGTTGAAGCAAAGGACCATCCCCAATAATCAGCTTGGATGACGTCATCTTCATCTTGAAGGCAACAGAATTTAGTAACACGGACATGGTCAGGCAGTGTCAGTTGCCTGAAGATCAAAGGGCACTAATAAATCCTAGACGGGCATAAATTCTACACTGAAACAAGACGATTAAGGATTTAAACACAAACTACATCATACCTGTATGAACAGCTAAATCCAAAAGCACTATTTTAAAAGGGATATCAATAGAAGTATTGCAATTACAGAAAGAAAATATAGCTTGCAGTGTTTTTGTTGGAACTTCTAATACATCTGTGGCTGTAATAAGAATGTTCGAGAATTTTCACCATGGATATACTCGCACAATAAAAAGCAGGTTACATAGAAATATAAACACTGACAAACATTCATTCAAGCATATAGTGATGGAAGACG
Organism: Oreocharis arfaki; assembly: GCA_013398015.1. Lineage (NCBI taxonomy): Eukaryota > Metazoa > Chordata > Aves > Passeriformes > Paramythiidae > Oreocharis > Oreocharis arfaki. The sequence continues at coordinate 639,367 of VZRR01005243.1, forward strand.
AACACATTTTCATGTCTGGCACTTGAGCTTGAATGCAAACATCACCTACCCCCTAGGTTAGGCTTTGCTGGGTGAGAAATAGCTTCTAAGAAGAGTTACTGACCTGAGTGCCCCAAGCAACCATTGTCACGTCACTGCCTGTCTGCAGCACCTCAGCTTGAGACAGTGGAATGTTGTAGGGCTCTACAGGAACTTGTTCCACTGAATAAAGAGAAAAGAGGAGAAAATAACCATTATATTCCTTTACTAGTCAGTATTATCTCATAAACACACGTACTAAAATCTTTCTTCAATGTTAAAGCCATCTAAAACAACAGACCAAAATTACACTGACTATGTTACTGGTGCCCAGCAACAGGATGACCATGAACTAAAACACAAGAAGCTTCACCTCAATATGAGGAAGAACTTCCTTATGCTGAGGGTGGCAGGCCACTGGAACAGGCTGCCCAGGGAGGTTGTGGGGTCTCCCTCCCTGGAGGAATTCAAAACCCACCTGGATGTGTTCCTGTGTAACCTGCTCTAGGTGACTCTGCCTTGGCAGAGGGGTTGGACTGGACGATCTCCAGAGGTTCCTTCCAATCTCAACAACTGTGTGATTCTATTAGCATTAGGCCAATGAGTATTAGCATTCATTTCAAAGGTTTAGCTGAAATTCAAATTATTTTTAATTACACTGTTAAATATGTTCAGTGGAGAGTTTATGTTATATACAACACAAGACGATGCGCATATATACATGCAAAAGCTAGTAATAAGTTCTGGTGTACATCAAGCCAAAACATCAGCATCAGATTTGGAGATGGACACAGCTACAGTTGATAAAAAAAATCTTGAGTAATCACTAATTGATTAGAATTATTGATTATTCTAGTAATCATCAGAGGAGTCTTGAAATTATTCTTTAATACTCAGACAAGAAGGAACAGCTGTGCCAGCATCCTCCTGATGCTCCAAGTGTGATGCTCTATAGTTTTATGTTTAAATCAAAGAAAAAAGGTTTCAGAACCTACACTGGAAGCAGCAGCAAGAACTTCTGATTACAGCAGTTTTATATAAGTCTAAATATTTTTCCTTTAAAAAAATGCTATCTATTCACCAAAAATACACCACAATTCGAGACAGTAGGCAAGAATTAGGCATTTTGTCTTGTCTTCTCCTAAGACATTTAAGGTAGTTCCACTCAAGGCTTTACTAGTTTTCAGATGGAAAAACGTTAGGTCAGTTATGCTAGTTTTGAATCAGTGCTCCTATGCACTATACATTGGTTAATGACTAAAACAATGACAAAAGACATCCATATACCATATTTTAAAAGAAATATTGGTTTTGATCAAAAGATGAACTTGTCTACGCACTAGCAAGTCAAATAACACTTCTTAAAACATATTCTAGTGATAAGCAGAAAAAAATAAATCTTATTCCTTCTAAATACACAGAAACAATTTATAAGGAAAACACTCTGCCTTTTTTTGTTAACTTATTTCATAGCTCATAAAATACTTATTGAGTTCCTGCTGAACCAAATTGCTTCTTGAAGTTACGATACAGAATCTCCCTGAGTGATATCAGTGGTAAAGTGGTTTGTATTTTTCCTTCATTGTTATGGTAGATCCAATACAAGTAGAATGACCTAGGTTTTTTCCAGACTTACAAATTCCAAACATAACTTCAAAAAATGAAGTAGCAAATAATTTTCAATTGAAGCAGACAATTTTTTTTTCTCGTTGATATCGATATATAAATACCACATATGTCACAGAACCACAGAATGGCTGAGGGAGGAAGTGACTTCTGGAGATCACCTAGTCCTAGCCCCCTGCTCAGACCTGGTCATTCAAGGCCTTGTCCAGTCAAGTTTCGAGTATTTCCATGGTCAGAGACTCCACATCTCTCTTGGCAACCTGTGCCTGTGTTTGATCACCCTCACAGTAAAGAACGGTTTTGCCCGTGCTTAGGTTAGAGATACTTCACCTGAACAGGCACAGAAGAGACATACATATTAACTAAAGCATTCTTCCTAAACACGTATCAACAAATTCTTTCTCAGCATAATTCAACAACACTCATCCATTTAATCAAGAAAAAGAAATTTTTAAAATGTATGTTAAACACAAGGTGCTTTTATACATAGCACAAAGATCTCTTTGCAAACACTTTTTAATGTACTAAAATATCAGTGTCTTTCTGTAATGATTTCTTTGAATAACAAGTGGCTAGATAAATATAGGGCTGGAAAGGAAAGGGAAGAAAGGCACATCCAGCCTTTGCTCACTGCACATCAGTGGCAGACCAGGTTTCTATGGATTTTGCACATTGTACAACTCTCAGGCAACAGAAAGAGATTCTGATAGGTAACAAAATCCACAACTATACTAATTGGCATTGCATAATTGTCTTTGTCATGAAATGGTCACCTTCATGAAACCTGGAGAGCAAGAAACTTAAAAATAAACCACAGGATCTTTGAGTGGAAACCCAGGGTACTGACACGAATGAGAAGGTTTTGAAGGGAGCGGGATGAGCCAGAGGAAGAACTGGAAGATGTACACGACACAGAAATAAAAGCCTTTTCTCTGTGCCATGGTTTTATCCACTTAGGGAAATGAAATATAACACACAATTACACAAATTAACTAATTTCTTACTATAGCTAAACCATTCAGCGACAAAATGCCCATTAAATGAGCTCATCTATAATACCTGACAATTTTAAATGGAAAATTCAGCTTGTCAAAAATTTATAGGAAAGTCTAATTTGGAAGGATTTTTCTTGATTGCCTTTGCAAAAACTCCTCTCCCAGCTAATAAAGACGAAAAATAGCATATGAAATTATTCTGTTAATATTCTTTCATAATAATTATCTAATCCAGGATAACAATGTTTACATACAAAGCAGCCTATTTGTCTATCACTGAAAAAATAAAGTATTTTAAATCAAATGTTTCAAATACAGATTTCAAATACAGCAATTAACAAAAAGCAGTAATTATCAGTGAAAAAGAGCCATGACAAGCTAATTTTAAGAGGTTACAACATCTGCTGCATTTTCTAAAGGAGCAGTCTGAACAGCAGAAGGAAAACACATGTTTTCTCATCTTACCTGCCTTGTCTCTATAACAACCACTGATGCAAGTCGTATTTATTTCTACACTACCAGTGTCATATATAGTACAATTAAATGAAGCTGAAAAGGTCAAAAAACATCAGAGTAGGTTCTCCACAAGATGTCTAAACCTGATAATGTCAAGGTGACTCATCTTCTTTGATTCATAACCATTATGTGCCCTTGACACCACACAGGCTGTTAACACTTTTTATAAATCAAAGCCTCCTTTTCCTTTTTAATTCAGATATTTTCTTAGTATCTCTGACATTTAGAGGGACGTCACTACGGCACTTTCAATAACATTATGATCTCGTAAGTTAAATAGCAACAGAATTCTTCTTTGCATGTGTACTTGCATATTTAACTCTGGATTTTTACTCAGAAAGTCTTACATTTCTTTGCTCCTTCCTAGTATTATTGAAGGAAAATTAACATACAAAAAACTTCTGATAAACACTTGTATGGTTATGTGAAAGATGACAGCATGTGCTCCTTGAAGGCTGTCTAGAATCTTTACAATGCAAAATGGGATAATAGGAAAAGGGAGATGCCATAAAGAAGAATACACAGGGACACAAACCTTACCACAAAGGTTGACGGTGGCAGTTACAAAAACCAAACATGCTCAGTCACACTTATTGATAAGGGTATGGGGAATGTGAGAGTATTCCTTTCAGTAAAATTATCTGACAAGATGATAAAGAAAAAGAGAAGCTATAAACAAAATATGGAGACACAAACCTGAAGACAAACATAACTAAGACAAGAAACAAACCTTGTCAGGAATACTCAGGGAAGGGCTATACGAAATGATGGGCACACCCAGGAATTTGCAACTGATAAGCACACAAACCCAAGGGTCCAGGGTGCTGGATCAGGGTGCCTGGAACTATGCAAGCTGATGAGGGCACACAAAGGTGAAGGTGGTTGGTGAGGAGAAAAGGGGGGAAGAAACAGAAAAGGTTATAGGAGGAGCCAGTGCACATAAATTAGGGCTGGTCAGCACGTTTGTCTGACTGAGCCTTGTGCCTCATCATGGTAGTCAGTCCCTGCTTCCTTGGAAATCCTGTCCAGTGCAAGGGCTGTATGCTGCAAGGACTAAGTACGAGCTGCTGGTTGGACAAGCACGAAAGGACAGGACACTGGGCCAGCAAGTGGAGACAAACCAGCGTGCAGACACCCTGGGCCTGTGGTGTGAACAACAGGAGCAAGTAGGGGTCTTGGCCACCAGCTGCTGGTGTGGGAATAACATGTGGCCTAAACACCACCTACCAGGAGAGATTGCAGGGTGATAAAAAGCTTTTCTATGTCCAATGGGAAACACACAGAGCTGCTAGACTGGCTAAGATCCTCCACTCAAAAGTTTTGAAAGGTAAAGAGCCATCCAGGGGGAGAATCACTGTAATTCTCACTCCACATATGTACAACCAAGTTGGTGGTGGCACTGCCATAACAGTTCAAGGAAGCAAACAAAGATTAAGGACGAGCACTTCAAAGAGCCCAGGTACGGTGAGGAACAGCAAGTCCTCTGCTAAACAAACTGCTAGCAAAGTGTGTGACTGGGTAGAGAAACAGGCCTGCGGGCTGAGCCACAGATGCAGAAGCACTGTCCTGCTTCATAGTGAGGGAAGTACAAATCTGCAATTACTAGCTACAACTATGCAAGGCAAGTATACTTCTTTTCTCTCCCAATCTAGCTACTGCTTTCTGATACATGTCTTACATATGTATCTACATATATATTCACATAGATAACATATATACCTATACAGGAAATCGTGTATCTGTATATGGGGACTATCTCAAATTGTTTGCACATCTGAGCTAATGCAGAAAATGAAACTCACCAACTGTATTTCATTCAAACAAAATAGTTCTCTTCTGTAACTTCTAAAATTTACTATTAACAGATATGAAGGCAAAGTTTAAGATCCAGCTCTGGGGTTGTCTGCCCAGGAAAGACATGGAGCTAGTACTGTGGGTCCAAAGGAGAGCCATGAAGATCATCAGAGGGCTGAAACACCTCTCCTATTAAGACAGGCTGAGAGAGCTGGGATTTTTCAGCCTGGAGAAGAGAAAGCTCTAGGGAGAACTTACCGTGGCCTTTCAGTATTAAAAGGGGGCTTACAAGGTCATTTAGGTTAGATACAAGAGTTTTTTACAGTGATGGTGGTGAAACACTGGAACAGGTTGCCAACAAAAGCTATGGATGCTCTAGCCCTGGAAACATTCAAGGTCAGCTTGGATGAGGTTCCAAGCAACCTGATCTAGCTGAAGATGTCCCTGCTCATTGCAGGGGGATTGGACCAGATGGCCTTTAAAGGTCACCTCCAACCCAAACTATTTTATGATTCTATGATCTTAGCTTGAAGTCTACTCCCTCCTTTTGGTGTTACCAGGGCTCTTGGATATTTAAGGTGTGCACTATTTTTTGAATGAACTGGAAAACATTTCCAAAAAGTTCCTGCAGATTTGCTCTTCACTTCGGAATTTGCTTTTTCTTCTTGGTTCACCACGGTGTGAATGTGATGAACTTAAGGCAATGCTACTTAAATATCCACCTAGGATCCACAGGGATGATTAAAGCAAAGACTTAAGGCCTAAGTTTACTCTTTTATCTTGTGTGGGCAAAGGCATATTCGGGTAGCAAATATTCCTATAGAAATTAATGTTCATTAAATAGTGTGGTTAGTTTTACCCCATTTCTGAATAGGCATACAACATATTTGCATAGGAAAATCTGTGTTCATTTGGGAAGAAATTGAGCTAAACTCATTATTTTTAAAAAATAGCAATCTCACTTTCCATGTGATAGCTACACTGAAATACTTTATGCTACAGCTCTGATTTACCTTGGAGACAAGATTTAGATTCAAAAACACTTATGAAGATTCTTATTTTCGCACAGTTTCTTTACTGTTATGAAAAGAAAGCTATGCTTGAATGTTGCAGAACCCACCCTGCCATCAGCAAGCAAAATAAACAAACAAATAAAAACAACTTCCCGAACAAAAACAACCAAAAAACTTGAAAGCAGTTAGTGGGCCTATATAGCTCCTTGGAGGTATGTATCAGATGCAAAATTGCAAGGTTGGTGCTGCCCAGGAGCTTCCATAAAATAGTAATGACGTGGCATCCTGCTAAACATTCTCAAGAAGCAACTTCAGGTTATACATTCTAAGCTAGATATATATTGCCTTCCATCACTGGCACCCAACATCTAATTTCAACAGTAATAGCAACACTTCACCGCAGAAGCAATGGGCATAAATTTTTGGTGGGTGGAGTGGGTGTGGGATTTTTGCCATTATTTTAGTTTGATTTTTAGCTTGTTTGTTTCAAACAAAGCATTATTAGCTTCAGGCCACCCAAATAAGGACAGATATCCTGTGTTCCAAAGACTATCCAACCTACAGTTTCTTTTCAGCTGTAATTTCAAGTACGTTAACAACACTGAACAAAATATCATGGAAAAATATCTAGAGACCTCATACGAAGAAAGAAAGCTCGATTAGAGGAAAATTATAAGGCTCAAAAGCCTACACTAATGTTACAGACAGAAAATCTTCCTTCCCATTAACGTCCTTAACACCTTAATTTCTCAACTAAATCCCTACACACCCACTGTAACATCAGTCACAAAGCTCTCTGAACAATCATGTCTACTCATATGAAGCTAAAAGAAAAAAAATGCTATGGTAGGGGCAATATAATTTCATTATTCAATGACTGAGTCATCATCATGGAAATAAATTATTTTTGTCTGGAACAATGAGATCCCAAATCTCAGGTGAAGTTTCATACCATGCTAAAAAGGAAAAAAAGAGATAAATTAAATAATAGAGGGAAATTGATACCATTTTGTGTTCTTGTTTTGGAAAGATTGCATGTTCCCAGCCTTCGGAAGACCCTGTACTGTTTTGAGACACTAATGGAAAGACACATTAAATACAGACATAGTTCAAGCTTACTGTCTAAGTCAATTTCTGAATCTGTAAGATTTTTTTTCTCCTGCTAGAATCAACACACTCCCATGGAGTATTGTAAAAATCTTCTCTATGAAACACAAGGCAGGCACATTTTTAAAACCCTTCTTTCCCCCATTTATCTTATTCTTCTTTACCAGGCTTGTGTCTTACTGCTGCTGCCTCTTGATCTCATCAGTCATGATGACCTTGGTCCACTTCTGAATTCACCAGGCCATGTGGCTTCTATGGTAGAATTCACAGAAACCCTGACTATGGCCAGAAGAATAAGAACGAACTCTAAGAGAGATCAGTTGAGAGATCAATTTTATAGGAGAAACTCCCAGACAGCCGTCATCTTCCAGTCCAAGGTAACCCAACCCACAAAGGACATCTTAATAATAAAGATGACAAAGTAACGATGATAGAGAAAGGTTTACAATGAAAATAAAAGGAACATAAAAACCATTCCATATAGTAAAACACTCCTGCTTTACATTGTAGGAGTAATAAAATATCCATGTAGATAAAAGAAGTTACCTGTTAAAGTCATCCCTGTCACATGTTGACGCAAATTATTATGTACTATAAATTTCAACCTACACGGCTAAACTGATGTTCTTAGAAATTTTAAAATAAAAAATATAGGTGAAGCCTCTGAAAATCAGCCATGAGCACACAGGAGGAAATCACAGTCTTTCAGAAATTACCAACAACAGCAACACTGTAGCTGGTTACTGACCGGTATATATATCACATTAACCACTATTTCAGCACATCTTTACTCAAGATTTCGATCACAAGCCTGATTTATGTTCACTAAATGATCCAGCAATTGCTTTGCAAGTCATTTCCTCAAACACAAAAGCCTCCCTATATTCTCAAAAGCTGTGTGATATTGATGTGCAGCCTTTCATGCCAGTACGAAAGGAAGTAGTTTATTAACTCTACAGTCTGTACTTGTGACTTGTAAATACTGGGGCGAAGTGGGAGAAATAAAGGCCTGTTTTAAAGACACTTCATTCTTTTTTCCTTGTTTAACAGGACTCAGATCCAAGCTCATTTTTCAAACTACTTGCTCTAAATGAACGGACAGAGACCTTTTAGTTGAATTTTAGTAAGCTCTCAAAACACACCAAACTTAAGGAATGCAATACCCTATGTGTGCATAACACCCCACCACCCTAAAAATAGCTGCACTTTGAAATTTACATTGCTAATGGGGCTTCTGGGTCTTTTTTTAAAATTTAAAGCAAATAAGCAGTTCACCAGTAAATATCCTATTTGTTCCTGAGCTATATTACAATTTTTTGTATTTTTGATGTCTGCTTTCTAAATTTTTCCCTTACTATTGTCTCTCTAGGAAGAGGATAAATTTACAGACAAAACGGATGCACTGATGGAAAAACGCTCTTAAAAGGTCCAAAGCAAAACAGAAACATTTTGTCTGTCACTCAAATTCAGTCCACACAGTCAACTTATAAACTCGATTGATGGATCAAGCACAGTTCGCATATGTAAAGCCACAGGACAGGGAAATGCCACAGGTAAGTCATGGCTTCAGATCTATTTTATCAGTCACTCACCCAGTTTCTCTGCCTATCTCCACTGTTCCGTCAAGTTTCTCTAGTCCAAAGAAGTATCAAGCTAATTTTTAGAACCAACTCAAGCACCATTGTTGTCAATTTTCGCTGTTCCAATACGTTACACATAATGAGAGTTGTTAATACTACTTTGAAGGAGAAAGTTCACTATGACTAAAACAATGTAATGGCAATCACAATTCCTTTCAAATTAGGTTAAAATCTAAGTGGGCAGACTTCGAAGATTTTTAGAAAGTAAGCATTTCAAAGAAATTTTCACTTTGGGGAAACGGTGATGGCAAGGCCCAGTTCTTTTGGAAAAATAAAAACTGATCTGGAAACTCATTTTAGTATATAAATCACCACAAGAAAGCAGCTCAAGTTCTGCTAAATTTTTATCAGAATTTGATACAGAATAATACCTCTTAGTTCTATTTATTTTTTTAACCTGAGACTGTAAAGCATTCCACTTCCAAAGCTAATGGAGCATAAATCAGACTGTAAATGTTCATTTATCGTTGCAGTCAAACTTCAAGAATTTATTCAGTTTTCACAATCCCTCTAAAAACCCAGACCACAACATAGCTAGGGAACAAAAAAGTCAAGACTTCTACTAAAGTATTGTTTTTAGTATTGTGACTATCAACATATTTGTGCAAAAAAACCCCAAACATTGTTGCTTTACTGGAAAACGCAACATACGAATCTTTACCTGCAGCTCTGTAAAGTATTTTAGGTTCAAAGAATATNCCCCAAACATTGTTGCTTTATTGGAAAACGCAACATACGAATCTTTACCTGCAGCTCTGTAAAGTATTTTAGGTTCAAAGAATATGCATGGATTTTTGTCCTCTATGCATGACAGCAGCAATCCTTTGGCCTGCAGAGGACTCCTTGGAATAACAACCTGTAAGAATATTTTTAAATAGTTTATTTAAAATTGCAATTCTGTTAGAAACTTCCTCAATAATACTTAACACTAAGCAATTATTTGCTTTAAATAAATCTATGTACAGATTGAGCTGTTCTTACAAAGTGAATTAACATCAGTGCTACATTATTAAAACACACTCCAAATTTTGAATTTTGTTTTGTTCATTGATGAGGCTTTAATAGTTCCCCTCTATACAGTGATTTAAATACTAAGGTACTCCACTCAGGTAAGGTAGAACTAACAACAGTAACAGCTGAGGTAAAAGGAACAGAAGAATGTCAGTCAGACTAATACACATACATACATACACATATATATGTATATATATATGAACTTAGTAAAATTATTGTAGATGTATAGAAAAAAAATTCACCTGAGTGATCCTCAGTTGCTTGGGTAAAGATTCATCAGAACAGACCTTGAAGGTATTCAGACTTAGCCTAGCGAGTTTTGAAGGTTGTAAAAGGAAATAGCTGTTTAAAGTTGACTTTCTTTGCTTACAGTGGAAGACTGAAATTTGTTCATTTCGGAAATAAATAACCAATAAATACTTTAAACTCATATCAAGCAAAGAAAACTAAGCAAGGCCTCCAGATGTAATCCAAATACATGGAAGGAAACAGTATTAACTCATTTGCCAACAGAAGAGTTAACTTTGGATGATCTAAGAGAATTTCTAGTATGAAAAGAAAATTACCAAATTATCACAGTTTAAATGAAAATAGAACACAAGAGCCCAATTCCCTCAAATCAGAAGAACTGACTAATTCATATCCAAGAGACCTCAAAGAGCTGGAACATGCAGTATGAAGGTTACCAGCAAACACTTTTATAGCTGTGAAGTTAGAAGTCACCGAAAACATTAGTTCTAGCACTTGTTTAAAAAATAAAAAATCCATGTTAACTACAGCCATAGCTTCCAAATACATTTTGAGAGTAATACCATTTGTTTATATAAAAGTAATATAAAAGAGTGAAAACACAACCTAGATCTCCTATTACACGAAATAAACTTGATAAGTGATTTTTCTAAACAAAGGAGAAGCAGTTCATTAATATTTCACCAAAGCATTTGGTAACAGACACATGGGAAATCACCCACGAATGTCACTAGTACAGCTCCTTAGGAGTGAACCATTTTTAGGACAGATTTTATTCACCTTATCCATTTACGATGTTAAGTCACAGCATGGTAATGAAAACTATTCCAAAGCTGGGAGTCACTACCACTACAGAGGATGACACTAAAAAGACCCAGTTCATACTGAGGATGTGACTGACAAAAACAAACTGAAAAATACATACTGAAAGTCACATGTTTAAGGACTACATTTTTGTTACAAATTTAGAACTCAGCAGTAGAAATTCAGATCCAAATTTATTATCTACTCAAAGGATGACTACCATACTACGCAGTATAGTCCTAAAAAAATAATGTAACAACATAGCCAAGGAACTGTTAGTGCTATTGCAAAAATCACTGCTAGAAACCCAGCTGGAATACTTAATGATTCTTTCAACCCTTTGAAAAGAAAACGAATGAAACAGATGTCAAAAGAGCTCCAGATATTATTAACATTTCTTTGATACTTTGATTTGTTTAGTCTAACAAAACAAAGGCTAAAGAGAGTACAAGTGGTTTAGGATATAAAGGGGATGGTGAAGGACAGATAAGTTAAATATACAAGTTATTCAGGAACAAATTAAGGCTGGAAATGGAAAAGAAAGCTTCTAAACATGAGAGCAGATATTCTTACAACGGAATGCAGAGAATCAATATTAATTAGTCTTCTGTGTACATCCTCACAACAGTGGACAAAAGCTACAACCATCCAGTAGTGTCCTCAAAACCCAACAAGCTTTGTCTAAGTACCAATGACTACAGTCTTTCCCCTGAATAACCAAAGTTGTACAAACTCCCTTTCACTTGGAAAATCCAAACCTCACCTGCCACTTAAGAAAAACACAAAATAAAAATCCAGAAACCTTTCACAAAGTTTAGTTAGAGGGTTGTTTTGAAAGCCACTCTTCCCAAACATCAAACTCTACTCTTCTCGGCTTGTAAGACATTGACTTTCCTCCTGTAATATGCAGAATATGTGCTTAGATATGGGACATTTGAAAATGCACCTGAACCACAAGCTCATTTTAACTTCTTGATTTCTATGTTAAGGGCCAGGATTACTACAAAATACCTGCAATCTTGAGACATTATGAACTGCATTAACAAACAGCTCTGCAAAAAATATTAAAGGAACAACATTTTTCACAAAGCAACAATGTTCAGAAGATAGAGCCTAGAACACGTCTCTGTGCACAAAAAACTAGTAGATTGTTCCATCAGTTCCACAGAATTAATGTGCCTTTAACTGAGATGACAGCTCTTAGTGGTAGCAACCTATTTTAGCATTTTACCCACGGAAGAGCGAAAAAAAGGGAAAAACCAACAAAAGATCGGAGGTGAGAGCAAAGAAATTATATAACCTGGAGTGACTAAATAAAATTCTGACTTACTAACTTATTGATAAGACTATGCATCAGTCTAGGTAGTTGGTATGAATTATAAAGAGTTTTCATCACCAGAGTGGACCACTAAACCTCATCCCTTGGTTTAGTATATAAAAATTTGAGATTGACCTTCAAGATCAGCAGAAATTAGGTAGACGTGGAATCAGTATTTTAATCATCTACGTTATCTTTTGCTTTCATACAATAATAAACTACTTTAGTTTTTAAACAAGCTCTAGAAAACATTTGATTCAATAAACTGGCAAAAGACTTTGTAGATGGCTTTTGTCTATAATCAGGATATCCTTTCAAGCCCAGAAGAGGACCTCAAATACCATAAAGAACACCCAAAGACAAAAATGTATCCCGTTCCTCAAATATAATGAAATAAAATGTGAATACAAGGCTTTTATATAAGCAAAGAGAAAAACAAGTAGGAGAAATGGCTATGGCCTCCCTGTAGATGAGTAATATCTGAAGTTTTAGGACACCAAAATCATCCATAGACAACAGTTTAAAGAGCAGATAAGCAATGAACATGTCTTTGGAACACAAATACTGGTTCTGCTTAAACATTCCACATTAATCCGCCATGAGTCATTGCTCAGTGGACTGGATGCCAACTAACCCAGAAATACAAGATCACAGACAAAAATTTACACAGGAAAAAATTGAGAGCCTGTCCAACAGTGCTATCTTAATCTGAGATTACTAGATCCTGTCCCTCCCTCTTCTCTAGAAAAGTTATCTACCTAAGCACTAAGCATCTTCACTTCAACGGATGCCACCTTCTCAGCCAGAAAGCTTGCCAAAAGTTCTCACTCAGAGAATCACCACACAGCTGAGCTTGGCAGGGACCTCCTGAGGGTCATCTGGTCTAATGCCCTTGACCAAGCAGAGCCATCCAGATCCAGTTGCCTGCAACCATGTGCAGACAAACTCTGAATACCTCCCGGAATGGAGACTCCACAAACTCTCTGGGCAATCTGTGCCAAGTGCTTCCTCATGTTCAGACAGAAGTTCTGGTGTTTCAGTCTTTGCCCACTGCCCAGCAGTGTCTTTCATATAAATTAATTCAATAATGCACTTAAGACAGATGCAGAAAGAAAAGAAAAAAAAAAAAAACCAGAAAGGAAAATGCTACTTATTATATGTTAGTTTTCAGGTTCTGTACTATACTGGACACAAAACTATGTGAAATGTACAGCTGTAGTGCAAAAACAGCCAAATACAAAATGCTATGTCTACTAAATATTGCTTCAATAATGGCTATATATTCTTGAACACTTAACACAGTTTAAGTTTTCTAATAGTTTTTAATCAACATATTCAGATATTTTGTTGTGGACTAACATCTACTCTTCTTCCCCTGTCTGCACTCAGACCCATTGCTAGTCAGGTCCATTATAAAACTAACAAACAAAAAAAATTAATCTTCATAAAGTAAGAATTACTATACCTTTATTCCAGGACAGTGAGCAAAAAAGGCTTCTGGACTCTGAGAGTGATATAGTGCACCATGACCCACACAGCCCCAGGGTGCTCTAATGGTGAGGTTTCCACAGTTGAACAGATCTCCAGAGCGGTAACGGTATTTTGCGGCTTCATTAACAATCTGGGAATTTATAGACAAAAGTAACATTCAGTTCAATACCTCTCGTTATGCATCAAGACACTTCAATACATGCAATATAACTACATCATCTGTTCCATGCAAGGGATTCAGAGGAAGAAATTAGAAGTAAAGGGATACTCTTAAGTCAGTGCAAAGACAAACATATTCCAAGGCAAATAAACCAATAATTTACTGTGTTCGAGTTAGATGCCTAAGCCTCAAGGGTAGCCTTATAACCCAGTTGTTTCCTCATTCCATACTGTCAATCAGCCCAGCCCAGATCTGTGCTTTGTCCTGGGGACACACATGGCCAGCTGCAGCTGTATGCAGAAATGAGAGACTGTTTGGAAGACAGGCTGTTGAATTTAAGGCTGCTGAAGCCAGCACAGCCACAAAACCAAAAATTAAAACAAACAGACATTTGCCTCAAGCTACATCTTTAATTTCCATTATTCAATAAGCCTTCAAACTGGCCTTGGTACAGTTTACTGTTTACAGTACAATATTAGTACTGTTTGCAGTTTATGCCTGTTTACTCAAAGCATGCACAAATATTAATAATACAGCTGTGGTTATATTTGCAAAAATTACATATCCAAACCAAGTACTAATGCTAACACAAGAGTAATTTAAACAGTCGTAAGATTTATTTTAGCCACTCTCAAATTTATTAGCACTAACCTGATCAAATGCTGGAAAAATGTAATCTGCAAATTGAATTTCTGCAATGGCTGTAGCACCAGTAACAGCGATTCCAATACCAAAGCCAACAATGCCTTGTTCACATAAAGGGGTGTTGAAAACTCTGTCTTTACCTATATAAAAAAAACAAACAAACAACACACAATTCCTTCAATACACCAGCTCTAAGTGGAAAATATTGTCCCAGAAATATTTTATTTACAAACAAGTCACATGCAATTAAGCATATGGCTGTTTAGATCGGCTTTTTTAGGTGTAGAAACAATAACCGTTCCTTACAGGTACAGATACTTTAAGTTGTAACAACTCAAGAGGAAGAAAATGAGAAACTAAATAAAAGATAAGAACAGTTTCTGTAACTTACAATGCTCCTAACACTTGAAGGAAAATCTCATGTATTCACACTTAAACATGTATAGGCCTCATGTTTATATGAGAGTAAACAATACTTACAAGCATTTTAAAATGTTTACAATTAAGATAAGTGTTGTTTCTTCCATTTTTTTTCCAGGCACTGACAAGTAACTGCCCCTACTCAAAGGCAGACAGACGTACAGGAGCACCTGTACAAAAGAACACTGCCTCTTGTCCACACTCCCCATCAGCAGTGCCCATACTAACCAGTCTTCTCTCACAAGGTAGAGCCACATTTAAACAATTTGCTTTGTCTCCAAGGCAAGACAAAAAAATGCTGCTCCTGCTACAAACTCAACACATTTCATTTCATTTCTTCCCTATGGGAGTGCAAAAGGTTATTTTAGTCCTGACGTATTTCTGTGCCACAGTAATTTCAGATCCCAAATACGCATCAATCTAGTAGATAGTTGCAGACAAAATTGTTCAGTTCATGAAATTAAAAACAAGGAGTGGGAGGGAGATGTAACACCACTACAATATCCTCTATAACACAGTATTTGCCAGCACTACTTTTCTGTCAAGGGAGTACAGCAGAAAAATCTCAGTCTGATATTAAATCTTCCCTTTAGAACATTAGGAAATAGACAGTAGGTTTCTATAGGAATCCATCACGCATGAACATGCCAAGACTTCAAATTTGATGGAAAAAATGTGCACAGTGCACACCAGTGGCTATGAAATAAATTAAACAATGACTAAATAACTATGAAATAACTAACAAAAAAACCAGACTAAACTAGTAAGTGGGAAAGCTGTTACTAGGATTTAATTTTAATTTCAATAGCGGTAAGTTCAACTAGAAAAAGGAAAGCTAACAAAAGTTTTCAGAAAGGGATGATCAGGGAAAAAACATTGTCCAAGGCTGCATTTGCAATATACTAAAGGGAGGCATGTTTTACAGCTCTTTAAAGTACACATCTTTAATTTTCACACACCACTCTAGTATCATCCTTGCATCCTGTCCATATGCATGTACAGATCAGTACATATGTCTTTTGCTCTCCCTCTGCTTTCCTTTTTTTTTTCCCCCTCCACCAGGAACATTCATTTAAAGCAAGTAAAAAAAAAAAAAAGCCATCAAATGATACTACAATGCTGGTGGTGCCAGTGAGGCTACACAAGCCAACACCAAGTCCAAAGAGCTGCCACAATTGCAGGACACGCCACGATTTCTCATACAAGACACTGGAAACAAAGAGAATGTAGGATTATTTTTTCCCCTAGAGGGACTGTTTACTGTGTAAATTGTTCTCATTCCTGAAGAAGCTGTAATCTCAGTTCCTGTATTGCATCCTCTGGTGCACTCTCTCTGCTGACAGGCATCATGGCCAAAGAAAGAGAAAAATAAACTTCCTTTGGAAATGTGCAGTTGCCCCAGGCCTTACCACCACAATCGTGAAGGTGCAGAAGCCCTGCTTCAGATAAAACCATGAGAGCTGTCCCTGTACCCATACCCATCTGTAACACCACAAACACTTGGCAAACATCTCCTTCCCTCCTTTTTATTAATATAGCATACCATGAATTAGCCATCTTGATTTCCTTCTCTTTCACTGACACATTTAAATTTTAATTTAAAACAAATCTTATTTTAAAAAACTAAAAATACATTACCATTATGAAGACATACGGTAATATTGGTAATTTTCTTTCCTACTTTCCTGCTTCTTACAAGTCCATTGGAAGATCACTGTATTTCATTTCACTTGCTTACAGGATATTTTGAAATAAGACTTAAAGCTTACCTAACCCTATTCTTTATTAAGAGATTTTTCAGAGTACACTGAAATTGCCTAATACACAGGTTCCATAAACAATTTTACACCCTCACACAAAAATTGAAGTGTATTTGAACACTTCTGTAAAGTGAGCTTTAAACTAATAATTGATACAAACTTGAAAATTAATTATTTAATATCAATTTAGGGTGGTGAATTAATTTAGAAGCACGTTAGCTCCACCACACTAGTATGTCACTCTAAAAATATAAAATACATCCTAATAAAACTGCTGAAATACTACTGAGATATTAGAGGCATCATGCTGCTATCAATGGAGTATGATGAAATAAATGAAGTGAAAAATCAATAAAGCAAAAGTGAAATGTAATAAGACAGGTGTAATGTGAGCAGTGTGAAGCACCTAATTTGGACTTTCAGGACTAAAGGCACAATTCTGAAGTATCACGGCTTAAAACAGAAAAGGGTGAGCTAGGGAACTCTATGAATGTTTAGTTAGGGAACTAAATGAATGAGATTTATCACTCAGGAACAGTTTTGATTATAGCAGTAATATTGGTTTTGATTAAAACAATAATACAGACCTCTTAAAAGCAAATCCTAAAGCACTTTACTATTTATTAGATTGGAAAACAACCTTGGGTAGAGTTTTGAGGGGTAGGACTTTCATTACAAAATCTAGCCCCTTCTGACAAAAAGACATACACATTGTTAGGACAAAACTAATTTATACATTTCCCCAAACATTAAAAATTGTATGGCATTGCTTTAACCATCTATTTTTTTTTTATACAGTATGAAAATCATTACTAAAACTAACACAAAATATTTAAATATTTAGCATTTGAATGAATTAAGCCTATGTATTTTTATCTGTTTTATTTCACATTTTCTTATTTTTCACTTTTTTTTTCAAAATGTGAAAAGGAAGTCCATTTTGATAAAAAGCCATTCACATCACCCTCTGCAAGGCAACTGAGTCAGATTTCAGCTGAAATCTGAATGAAGCAGACAAATAACCCAGAGATACTTCGTGTTTCCATATGTCATTTCACTACCAAGAAACATTTCCTAAAATGTGGTGTTCTCCTACGATTTGCGTCAGCCACACAGCTCAAAACAAACTAACACCAACTCCACAAGCTGACTCGTCAGTCCAGGTGAAAGGAGCACCTCTACGTTTTCTGAAGCCAGGTGCGTCAGCCTCTGCAGGAAGACATTACGCTGGAGTGCTTTTCAATTAACCTGCCTGGCTTTATAAACATCCCTGGTTTCAGCCATCTGAACAGGTCGGTGCCCTTTGCCAGGTACTGAGGGAAACAATACGGCAAACAGGGTTATGTGAAAAAAAAAAAGGACGATTCTTCTCATCTCACCATCCCAATAATTCAGTAGTAAGACTAGACACATGTTAAGGAAGTGAAAAAACACTCTAGAAGACTTCCCTAATAAGGAAAATCTGAAATTATGAAGAACAAACATTAAGAAAAAAAAGCAATACTTGGTTCAATTTTACTTAAATAAGAAAAAGAGCGATCTTTGTCATTTTCAGAATAAAGAGTACCCCACAAATGTTCAAATTACCCCTGACCCTTCGCGTAAGAGACAACAGCTTTAAGGCAGTCTTACAGTCATCTTCTCGTTCACCAGGAATAAAGAGTTTCATAGCAACCTAACAGAACATGTTTACAGACATTTGTAGTCGATTATTGTGCATTAATGTTTTGGCTGCTTCATCTTTATTTGTTCCAAGCCATCAGGAAAAAAGTATTTCAGATTTCAGTAACTGCAACAAGTCGTGTTCCTGTCTTAATTTGACTTCAAAAATGAGATATTCAAACAATATGCAATCTTCTATAATGTTAACACACCACCCAATGCTCAAATTCTGAGTAATTTCTTATCACTCTGCATGAGTCCACACTGGACCATTCGGGTGGTTTAAGGAGTACTGCTGGTGATTTAGTCAAAGGAGAACTGTGCTTTGTTTTCAAAATACTTCTACATCACTGGTGTTGAAAAAATGCATCTTGAAAGATGTCAGTACTGAACAGTATTAACAACATATGTGGACAGCATTTTATTCGTCCCCGTGATCTCGCTGGCTTCCATTTAAAACATCCATTAGAAGTCAAATAGAAAAGTCTAAGAAGTAAATATATTAGGTATTCAACTGCAGCAGTCAGGCTGCACATGTAGAAAAGACTGGTAAGAAAAGGAAGCTCCAGCAGATTAGCTTCTTTGTTACTCATCAGGGATTTTCTGTAGAAAATTTGAATAGAAATTACTGATTTCCTATCAGTCCTGCCTTTAAAGACCTTTTCTAACCCTAGAATAGCTAGGATTTTTCATAGATGTACCTCTACATAAATCTACTAATTCTATTTCTTAACATAGTTAACATAATCTATCCAACATTCAAGCTTTCTTGGTCCCACCATCCCTTTTAAGCCCCTTTTTACAACTGGTGACACTTGTAGTCTTCCATTTCTCTGACACTATATGAGAGGGCAGGCCAAACAGCAAGTAAATTTGGTGAATTTATACTCAGCTCTTTTAGAGCTCTTGGGTTAACAAAAAATAGTTCTACTAACTTATTAGTTTTAGTCATTTTGTTCTACCACTTTTTGCTACTGATAACCTAGCCACAGTTCTCCAGCTTAAAAAAAAATGGGTGTGCAACGGCCCCTGTTGCTCTAAAGGGAATACCAGTAAATATACATTAACTTTACAGCTGAATATAGTAATTTCAAACCTACTTGTCCAAAGCAGGGCTTCAGGTTCACTGACACAGAGATGGTTTAACTCTCAGTCTTGAAACCTCGCACACTAACGTGCCACGTTGTTTAAAAAGCTGCTTTTTCCAGAGCTATCCACGTTAAAATACGTTATTTCACCTACCTAACTGATGAAAAATGATTAAATGAAATGAAAAGGATTTCACACGCCAGTAGCTTTTAAATTCTGAAGATGACTTTTACCTATTGCATACAGAGCAACAACTTACAGAACTTAGCTATATTCATCTCCTGTTCCTCCCCAGCCCTGCATCCTGCAAAAGCCAAGAACATTTGTGCGTGCCCAAACATTCATAACAGGCTTCAAGGACCAAGCCATGCCTCTGGCACAACTCAGCCAACCATGGGGCTGAGCGGCCAGGTCTCAGCCCTCAGTCAAGTCAGTGTAAAATCTCAAGTCAAGTGCAGTGAGTCGGGTCTGTTATAGGAGAAACACATACATCCATACACTGCCTATGCCTTCAAAAGCAACTTCAAAACTTAGTTTTGATTACTTAGCAACTAATTACATGGCATTTCCATTACATTTTTCATAAATATTCCAAAAAGTCACATTATGGCAGTAAGATACAAAAGTTAGTAAAAAAACACACTGCCGAAATCTGTGAGCAACTGACAACAAGGCCAGAAATGAGATTTGCATGCACTAAACTAAATTAGCTTCTTCCTATTCTGCTGCTGCAAAATCCACTATCATGCTCTACTCTGCAACAAAGAGGCTAACTTCTTACTCTAGACAGAAGTTCTAAAGATCAAATGAAAGATAAGTCTTTCTTACATGGTTTCACTCGTTCACAGGAGTCTTAATTATGTTTCATTTGGGGAGAAAGAAGAAAATCACACAAAAAAATGCAACCTTCTGAACCACTTGTCACCACTGTGTTGCCCAAAGCAAAGGGCACCTGCTCTGCCTGACAACTGGTAAGAAGACGAATTCTTCACAGGTTCATCACATATGTCACTGACATAACCAACACTTCAGAAAAGTACTTCAAGTAATTTGGAAATTAGGAACAGCTGAAGGCTATATTTTCCTTTTAAGTCTTCCCCAGCTACTCAATCATACATTTGAAGAAACATGAATGTTTGAACTAGTAGTTCTAGCTCAAAGTGTTCTCAACAAGTCATCCTCTGACTCAAGATGATGCATTTTTCTTCCGAGAGCTTATTAGATCACAACCTCCTCTCCCCCAAGATTCCCTCAGGAGAAAAGCATGTTTACTGCATTTTCATTTAACCCTCACTCTCAAAGACCACAAATAATATCAGAGTCAAGAGAACTAAAGAAAAGGTTACCATGGACGGGGAGTAATCTTCTCCATTACCTAGAAATTCTTACAATCTGCAGTTACCAAATTTCAGGTTTAGAAGGAAAATTTTCTAGTAAAACTTAATAAATTCTAAAACAGCACAGCATGAATACAACATTAAGAACATCCCTGTCAAGCTTACAGCCTTTTGGATTAGGGAAGACCCAGAAAAACTCTATAACCTCTGCCTTGCTAAAGCAAAGAGTGAGGACTTGCTTTTTAGCCCTCTCCCCCAGTTCAGATTTCCTGTCATCTGTGACAAACTAGCAGCCACCAAAAGCTAAAGAATAAACCAAAAATATTAAAATATATAATGTAATTCTCTCCCTGTCTCAGAAAAAAAAAGTGGTAGGAGTTGGTGGAGGTTAATGCAAAGCTTTGGCTTACCTTTGGATGCTGGTAACCTTCCAAGTCATTTAATCCTTCCACAATGGAAGAGCAGCCAAGCAGTAGTACGAACAGGGGGAAGACCAGATTCTTTTCGGGTACACAGTGTCAGGTGAAAAAATGATGCAAAAATGTAAACTAATTATATTATAGGAAAAATCCTCACTATGACAGTAGTCACATGCTGGAATAAGCTGTCCCAAGAGTTTGTAGAAGCTCCTGCCTTGGACGTGTTTAAAACTCACCCGGACAAGACCATAAACAACCTAAACCCAACTCTGTGTTGAGTAATGGTTTGAAACAGACAACTTTCAAGGTCTTCTCCTTACAATCCTAAATACTCTATGGTTTATTATCAGCCCCAAGCAGGGCTACATGCTCACTGCCAGAACTTTTTATGCCTGTACCTGTCCTGTGGATGGAAGCATTTCATGACATCGATAAAATACTACCGATTCAGATCCACATTCTTAGGAAAACATTTAAAAAGCAGCTCACATCTCAGTGCCAGATTTCCTAACCAGAATTTCTTTTTACTTCTCTAAGGGACTCGTGGAGGAAGAAGAGGTGAAAGAGTAGTTGTGATCTAATAAGCTCTTGGAAGGAAAACGCATCATCTTGAGTAAGAGAATGACTTGTTGAAAACACTTTGAACTGGAACTGCTAGTTCAAACATTCATGCAGGTTGCCCACTCCACACTGAATTCCTCCTCATCATCTGGCTCATACATCCAGTTGCAGCCTAAATAAAAAAAGAGCAATGCCTAACTAGACAAGGCATTCAAATATTCCTTCAGCTGTGATTAATAACATTCCTTTTTCAACTACAAAACAGTTTTGCTGTGTGAGAAGCACACTTGCAGAAAAGCATAACTGACATACAGTTTGACATGAGAAGCTATGCCAGATGACAGAGTGCTTACTTGCAAAAATATGCCCCAAAATTGACATCTACGAAATACTTATATTTGGGTATAAGCAGAGGACAACACGCCAGCTTAAATTACAAGGCTTAGGTCAGTTCTGTGCATTTTCACATTGTCTGCAACATCACATGACATGACAGAGATCCAACAGGAAACACAGAACAGTTATCAAAGCTAAGTATTGCAACCTGTTAATGAAAATTCCGCTGTAATAAGCTGTGCACATTATCTGGATGACAAATCAAGCAGTAGGCAAAAATGTCAAATACAAGCTACCCTCTGTCACATTCCTCAGTATCATTAGTGTAGACGTATTTTATAGTAAATGTGAAAGCATGCTGGATCTATCTGGAATCACGAAGCAAGTATTTTCAACACAAGAGCAAGGATTTCATGCTGCTGTAGAAGTACTCAGGAGCAAAGAGCTCAGTGACCATCAACCTGCAGTAATGAAAACCATCTCACAAATCTCACCGGTAACCATGCCTGTCCCTTTATAACACAAGCATGTGCGTGAGAAAAATTAATAAATTGGTCTATACTCGGTGCTTCCACGTAAGTATGAAAACCTTGTGCCAGGTTTCGAGGATTTGATGTTTCTGCAAAGTAAAAAGAAAAGAGATCTTTTATAAAAAATTACTAGCATGTTATGTCAACCCGGTCACTGGAAGATGGCTCTGAATCAAGTCAAACTAAGATTAACCTTCACCTCAAAGTGCTTCTGCTCCAAATCTGCTTAGACAATTCCAAGACCTGAATATTAGTCTTGACTCTTTTCACCCTTTTAGGCTTCAAGCAAATTACCTCCAAGAAAACTCCTTAGAGTTTTATTCCCTGTAATAAAGTCTACAGCACCTTCTTAAATTGAAATCACCACCCTCTTACCACCAAACTCAGAGTAGAAAAAACAGCAGATAAATTGAATTAACCCCAGATGACGAGTGGGATAAATAAACATATAAATGAAAAAGAGGGAATCAGAGGACTAACCCAAGAAATTGAGAATCACTTAATTCCACTTATGGAATAGCAAAGGCATAGAGAGAGACACCTAAAAGAAGGCACACAAAATGTGCTTGCAGACCTGGGATTAATACAGACTGCAAAGACTAGTTATGCTCATCAATCACATCTTGGGTCTCAAATACATAAAGTTTCATCCTTCTTGACATGATATTATCAAAGTATTATTTTTACATGTTTCACTGCAAGTATTTTCTTAAGTGGAAAATTCCATTTTTATGAAGTTCAGCAGCACATACTTTTTTGCCAAGCAACGTATCTTGAAATATCTTAAAAATGTTAGAACAGCTTTCTTAAACTCTGTACTGAGTATCAAGTTCTATATTAAAAAATATATGCCTTATCTTTCCCTCAAACAGGTTTACAACATGTGAAAAGAAACCTCATAAATACTAGTAAGTCCCAAATAAATAAAATACTGTTTTCACAACAGGCACACTATCAGAACAATTAAAA
The DNA here is from genome assembly GCA_013398015.1 of Oreocharis arfaki. Classification (NCBI taxonomy): domain Eukaryota; kingdom Metazoa; phylum Chordata; class Aves; order Passeriformes; family Paramythiidae; genus Oreocharis; species Oreocharis arfaki. Next base: position 662,840 of record VZRR01005243.1, read on the forward strand.
ATAAATGAAAAACAAAACTAAAATAAAAGCTATTTGGCTTTGACAGAGACTGATTTATATCATTATCTCACAGATACAAAAGGTGTAAAAGGACATACTACATTTTAACAAGTTTTCAAATAACTTTTCTTCTTTTTCCAATTGTAAATCTTAAAAAAAGAATTGGCTATTTAAGATGAAAATGAACAAAATGTACTATCGTGTAAAGAGTCCGGAACACGTTCTCCAGATGTTACTGTTCAAAGACATTTATACAAATCAGAACAAATCCAGGTCTTGCCAAACTGCTCTGGAAGAACCAGGCAAGCAAGCTGCAGAATTCTCCACTTAAATCCATCCACAAAGAAATTACAATAACCAAACCCCAGGCTATTTAGGTTTTACTCAATCTACACACAACTAGCCATTCTGAACTCTGAATAAAATGTTCCACCCTTATCTTATGTCCACGATGTCAAAAATTCTGAACTCCTTCCTTCTGCCACATGTAATGTTTCAGGAAGGACAAGACCCTATGCCAAAGAAGCACCATGTCTCTTCAGCAAGCTTACAGTCTGCTTCTGAAGCATTGAGATAACATTTTTCTACCTGCTTACACAGTAAAGCCCTAACACTTATGCTACTTTAGGCTGCCTTTTTCCTCCTCCTCATAATAGCATATGGTTATGTTCTAAAAGAATGTAAAAGACACCATGATTATTGATTTAAAATTCCACATTAAAACCTCAGAATGTCTTCCCATCTGTTGAATTAAGACCCAACTACTAGTAGCTTCGGGGAGGCAGAACACACTGCTTTAATATACTGCATTAAAGCCCATCCAAATTGTGTTCTTGTACTTCTTACCTTTGCACGGTAACATTTGAGACCAGAAAAACAACCAGAAAAACCCAGAATGTCCATTGAGAGATCTCTGCTCCCTTACTAGTAATATTAAGTGTAGTCTACACAATAAAAAAATGTCCTGAAATCACTAACAAAAATATTTACAACATAAACATTTTAAAGTATTTTATGTATTTTGGAGGCAAACTGTCAGAATTTTTTTAAAAAACAACTCTATACTATATCTACTTCTGTTAGCTCAGCTTAGAAAAGTTCTCCCATCATTTCATGCTGCTAAAAGTCATTGGGACATTAAGCAGCTTTTGCAAGCACATCCAAACTTCAGCCAAACACCTTCACCAAATACCATAACAACATGGGGACAACTCTATTTTCTCACCTGTGTTTTCCCCCATAAGCTTTTCACTTAAAACACAGAACTTGTATTCAAGAGTTTTCTACAGCTAAAGCTCAAAGAATAACACTGTGCTCAAGCAAATACTTATCTTCAAAGAATGACCACCATTTTTTTAGAAAGGCTGGTGTCCCTTGGGCATGGCTAGGTACAGCCATCTCCTGGCCAAATAAATGAAGACTCCTGAATTAGTCCACTGGACTATAAACAAACGATTCATTTACTGAGAATTATGTGTTTCCTGAAAACTCCCACAGGTGTTTACACCTCAGACACAAGGTCTACAGAATAACAACCAGGGATTACAGTGGATCAGGTGTTATAAATAAGCATTATTGCTGCAAGACAAGCTAGCATTATCATGAGAAGTAACAACAGAGAGCTGTAAGCAACCAGGTTTTACTCAGTAAAACACAATAGTAAAGTATTCAGTTTTGGATGCCTTATATCCTCCAGCTGCAGCAACCAGAGTTCAGAGAAAACTGATCAATAAAGAAAAGCTTCAAACCATAATAACCCTGCACTGCGACCATGTGTGCAGGAAAGCCAGAGAAACTCCACCACTGAAGGCTAAAAACAGCCTTTGCCAGCTGATCTGTCTCAAAACATTCCCCGTGCTTCAGAGATAAAATTTTGTAAAGCAGATAGAAAGGGAAGGAAAACAAATATGGAAGTGATAAATAAAATCATTTTTAAAGCATCCAGCTGATTGCTAATGCGGCTAGGTCATCCTGACATAAGGAACATAAGGATACTATTTTCTTTCACAGCTACAACTGTGGTTTCATATGTAGTTCAGTCACTTGCTTTTTGATGTGTCTGAAATTTTCCACAGGGGGAATTTTCTGATTCAACTCCTCCTATTCTCACAGGATTCAATACAAGTGTTACCTCTTCTCCTGATGTTCATTTTTTTCCTGTGATTTATCAATTTGCAAGAAAATATTCTGAACTGACTGAACAGACATAAATTACTGTTTACAATCTGCTCCTCATCTACTTCACACTTTTATTTTAAACCTGGTTTGGGAGAAAATAATCCTACCAACTATATTTACACTTCTAGCTGCATCAAAATAATAATTAAGCACAGAAAGGAATATATATAAAACAATCCTATATGCTTGAAAATATTAGGGGAAAAGGAGAATTAAATTTCAAGTTACTTGTGTGCACCCCTTCCACTCCACAGCACAAAACTGAAAAACGAGTAAGGAGAAAAAAAAATGAAGCTGCTTATTACACATTTACTACTCTCTGCATGTATTAATGTCTCCAGCCATGTGTGTAACTCAGAATTACCTAAAAGGAAATGATCTGAGATTGATTTTGTTTTAGCCTACGTAGGTAGAGGAGTGACACACAGCTGTTGTCACCAAGTTTCATTTTATCAAGTGTCCACCCACAAAAAAAGCAATTAGTGGCTGCACAGCAGTAGATTTGAAAAACTTGGGAACTAAATCAGGCCACAAACTGAAAATCAACACTGCATTACTAATACAGGCAGCAAATATCTGTCAAGAACATTTTAGCAATGTTACACAGAAACCTTGTGAAAAGCACTTTGTTCTAATTGACTGTGTTTGAGGGTACCATAAGCTGCTGTGGGCAGTACATCTCTGTGTGCACCGACAAACAAAAGGAGGGGAACAGTAATAACAGAGACCAAACAGAACAGATACAAAATAAAAAGTCAAAACCCCTCCAATCAGCGATGGGACATTAATCCAGACAGGAAGAAACCTATCTTCCTCTTGTTCACTCTGCTATCATACAGAGGATCCCAAACAGTGACAAATGAATCACATGAGCAAAAGACAAATTCATTCCAAAACATTTCAAAAGAACAACTGCTGACAAAACCATTTCTGCTGTATCTCCACAAAGATCAGCTTTGGTGTCTCAGTCAACTCTTTGTGGACTAAGTTCAGAACTCCCGAGGGACAGCACTAGACCAAGTCTCTTACACCCTGGGCAAGCACTCGCTTCTGGCAGGAGACACCAGAGTGACACCCTCCAGGAACTGAGAGAATCCTTGAAATAAAAACTCCCATTCAAAGCAGTCACATTCTACCTGTATTTGCAAATAGTTGCAAGGGAATTAAAATGGCATTATACAGGAATTCCCTACTGAAAAGTTAAAGACTCATTTACACTACTCATCAAAAATAATTTTCAATAACTCAAAAACTTAGAAAACAATCTATTCAGGCCTGCAAACACTGGGAATCTAACTTACAGTCACCTAGACTCCCTTGATGACAAATAGAAGGACATTCCATGACAAGGAACTGCAGGCTGCTGTGCCATAGAGAACTGAGCAGAACCTCAAAAAGTTTGCAAACTTCATTGGTAAAAGTGAACATATAAACCCAAAAAAAGTCAGCCTCTACCCAAGCACTGCTATGGGGAAAGACCTGCCAAGCTCACCTTTTTTCTGTTGGACTCTCAAGAGTTCTGAGCAAGGACTGATCCTATTCCACATTCTCAAAACATCAAGCTCTAAAATAGTCAGAAAGTTCCTCATCCTTACCCTTGCTAAGGACAATCTCTTGACATGGCAGCAAGTGCACATTAGAGCCTCCCTTCAAGTGCAGGCCAGAATGATGTGAAAGACAAATCACCACAGAGGCACTCACAGAAAAGGAAGCCCTCACACTGTAGGTGTTTGGAGGACAGCAGAAAGACCATTCAAGGAAAAGTATTATATATATATATACATATATATATATACACACCTCACTTCCCCTGTTTATGCAATTTTCATTTCGTGGCCACACTGGGATAGATGGCTCTTTTTTTTTTTTTTTGAGTTACACAAAAAAACCTGCCCTAGCATTCTTCTGAGTGACATTCCTCGTCAATCACAATTTCTGCTATTCTCGCTTCTCAGTCTTCACTTCTATCCACTTTCTCCATTTTTACCTTATTTTTACCTCTGTTTTTTCCTCCCATTTCTTTACCTCCTACCATCTAATTCCTGCCTCTGATCTCCTCTGTATTTCTGTCACATGGATGATACTGATCTTTCCGTGTTGCAACTTTATTTCAAACTGCAGACAAAGCGATAGGATATGTATTCCCACTCCAAGATCATTGTTTCAAATCCATTTGAAGACTTAAAGACAAATAGATAGCAAGGATTGAAATAATAATGCAGATGTCTTTAAAAAAATAAAAGTTAAAAAATGTTTGCACATATTACCTAGGCTACAAAAATACAGTAGGCAGGTTACATCACACTGCTCTAAAGAAAGGAAACACTTCCAGAGAGCAGGACTATGGAACAGCAGGCACGCCTTATTTCAGCAAAGATACTCTAGAGGTTAGAGGATATAACTTTTGCAAAACGGTGATAGGCAAAAACCTGTCAGAGGGTGATGGGGAAGGAGACAAGATATAAAACATGAATATGCCTTCCAGTATACCAGACTAGAGGGAGGGGACATAGGAAAAAAACTGTACAACACTTACTTCCCTTATCTGAAAGGAGCACTCTGCATAAATATTTCAGAAAGTCTACTCATTTTCAAAATGGAGGATTATACAGCGACAGATTTTCAAGCATTCAATTCAATGCCAGAAAACCGGAATCACTTATTTCAGACCTTAACATAAGATGTATAGGAACAAACATACCATCTTTAGTCATACTATCATGGAAATGAAACTTCCACACGCTGACTTATTTACAGACAATTCCTTAACTAAATATTTTTAAACAAAATTCCTGGTGGCATGTTAAAAATTCATCTGATCAGAAGGTTGGATTTATTTCCTCAAAAAGTCAGTGAACTTTCCTCCACTTACTAGTATATGCCTCTGGCTGTGTTTATACAACATAACACTGCACTGGAAAAGAAAAAAAAAAAAAAAAGAAGCAGCTTTTATATTCAATGACAAATTTATTCAAAAAGCAAATTTCTTTTCTGTCTCTCCAGAGAGACTTCAATAACATTCTGGACAGCAACCAACATCTCTATAACACTGCTACTGAGTGTTAATATACTAACTTCTTCCTACTATAATATTAGATGATATTTAGATCTTGACCTCTATAAAAGTGCTTACAAAGGAACTACCAATTTGTATCAAAATAACAACTTACAGGCATAGACTGCCCCCTAGTGATTTTAATTATCTACAAGGAAAAAGAAACTAAACAAATTAAAAAAAAAAACCAGCAGCCTCCCTCTTCCAGGACAGGAGAAAAACCCCCATTCATTCCTTCATATTTTATATCAACATATACAAACAGCCTCATATTATATTACTTGTATTAATTATTATTAATTTGACAGTAAATTCAGGAGGGGGATGGAGAAAGAGTCAGTAAGTGTATGTAACCTTCCTCATAAGATTCATCAGGCTGCTTGGTTGTCACTTCCATCTGGAATTTCTCCTTACTTTTTACAAGGAATCTAGACTTTTCATAAAAGAAGCTTTCCATCTAGAACTTACTTAATCTCTGAGACTACACTGATAGGCAGGCACATCCCTCAAAACATTGTATTCTTTCAATCTTTGCACTTTCAGTCTTTTCTGTTACTCCTCAGCATTGTAACTATATTTTCAGTACATGCTCCAGTTCATCTTTGCCATTCCCTCTCCAGTCACTGCCTGTCTTCTAGCTAATTTCACTATCAGTGAAGAAAGACGTTGAGTTACCCATATCCTCTTACCTGCCTTACAAAGTGTAATTACCATTCTGTAAATGAGTCTTGAATTCAGGACCTTATCTTCAGACTTTCCTTCTGTTCAAACTTTTATTTCAGATATTGTCTTCATTTACTTATGGGCACCTCAGCAACATTATAAAGAACTTTTATTTTTCCTGTGTATTGGGTTTGCATGGCCAGGTTTTGACAGAAGGGGAAGGAGCTACAGGGGCGGCTTTCTGTGAGAAGCTGCCAGAAACTTCCCCTATGTCCAAGAGGGTCAATGTCAGTCAGCTCCAGGACAGACCCTCTGGCCGAGGTTGAATTCATCAGCAATATTTAAGAAGGAAACAAAAAAAAGTTACTGCACAGACGTGATTGTGCTCAGACACGAGCAGAGTGAAAATACTGAGAGGAACAGCCCTGCAGACCCCAAGGCCAGTGAAGCAGCAGGGGGAGGAGGTGCTCCAGGGGCCAAAGGAGAGATTCCCCTGCAGCCTATGCTGGATACCATGGTGAGGCAGCTGTGCCCCTGCAGCCCACGGTGGAGGAAGAGACCCACCTGCAGCCCCTGGAAGAACCCACGTCAGAGCAGGTGGATGCCCAAAAAAAATTGATTGTAACCCCATGAGAAGCCTGCACTGGAGCAGGCTCCTGGCAGAACCTGTGACCCTGCGGAGAGAGAAGCCCATACTGGAGTAGCTTTGCTGGCAGGGTTTGTGACCCCACGTGGGACCATGCTGGAGCAGCCTGTTTCTGAAGGATTGCACCTTGTGGAAAGGACCCACACTGGAGCAGTTCATGAAGAACTGCAGCCCAGGGGAAGAAGTCATGCTGGAAAAGTTCATGGAGAACTGTCTCTCATGGGAGGGACTCCACGCCGGAGCAAGGAAAGCACTTGTCTCCCTGAGGAAGAAGCAGTGGCAGAGAAAACAAGCGATGAACTGACCATAACCCCAACTCTCTGCCTCCCTGTGCCACTGTGGGGGAGGAGGAGGTAGAGAATCATGAGTGAAGTTAAGCCCAGAAAGGAGGGAGGAGTAGAGGGAACATGCTTTTGAGATTCGTTTTACTGAAATTCAACCAATTTCTGTAAGTCAAGTCTGTTTTGCCCAAGGCAGTAATCGGTTTGTGACCTCTCCATATCCTTGTATCAACTCAAGAGCCTTTTGTTATATCTTCTCTCCCATGTCCAGTTGAGGAGGGAAGTGATAGAGCAGCTTTGGTGGGTACTGGCCTCCAGCCAGGGTCAAACCCTCAAATCAAGTCATGCCTTCTCCACCTCCTTCTCTCTCAATCACTACCATCATCTTCAGTTCACTTTTCAGCTAGACCAAACACCAGAATCTGTAAAACAATGTAGGAAAACAGCAAAAAAATTTCAAATTTTTCCTTCTCTTCTTGCTGACACACTTTTCCTCTACCAAGTACAATCTTTGCAATAGTCTGAATGAATGCGAAGAGACAGCTTCCTACCTTGTTAATTTGATCTCACCAGCACTTTATATACTTACCCATTTTACTTTACGATCACATGAAAGTTAAGAGCACTTTTTCCTCATAAAATCACCCTGAAGAGGTCAGTACCCTTTTTGAGCAAAAGGCAACACTAATTTCATTAGTCCTTGTTCAGTGTTCATTTAAGTACTTCCCCAATTCTCATGTTCCCTCTCATGCGTTAAAAGAGTTCTTTCCAAATATGCCCAAAGCCACATCATAGCTTCCTCAAAAATCTCATTAAAAATCTTTGTTATTATACCCATGAAATAAAGCTGATTCTAGCTCGGCTGCTGATGTGCTGTGAGTGCTGGTTATCATCCTGATGAACACAGTGTAAACAGTCCTTTGCACTCCCTCAAGAGACCCCCTGTGCTCTGTTGGGGCAGCCAGGGCCGTCACGGAGCCTTTGAACAACACTGGCACTTTGGAATACACTACCAATAAAATGCTGCTACAAAGATTAAATAATCTCTTTCCCTCCTTCCAATGTTATATGACTGTCTTATATCAAAAACCCCATCAAAAGACCCTCAAAGCAGCACCTTAACAATATGAAGTTTGTCCCTTCTGTCTTAACTGGAGATGTTCACTAAAACCCAAGAAGGCTGCTTATGCAACCATCTGTTCCTGCTGCTTATTTCCCAAACAATGTCTTCTGTTGCCTATGTTTCCAGCAACTGGTTGCTGTCTCAGAGGCCTAGTTTTCTTAAGGAGTCTAGTACACGGATTCAAGATATCACATCAGTTACAGAACTGTAACTCAATCTCAACAAGCAGCACTAAAGATCATTGCTAACAGAAGTTCTATCCAAATTATTTGAACATTAACGTGTAAATTAGAGAGCAAGAGAACATGAACATAATAATTGATGCAGAGAAGCAAGGCAACAAAATACAGTTGTGTTTCTGAAACTTCTTGTAAGTATAGTCTTCATCCTCCCCCTTTTTTGGTTTGCTCAAAAAAAAGTGGATCTTTGTTCTCCAAGATGGCTGTAACACATCTTTATTATCATTAAACAGATTTAATCACCTGCTGCAAAAGGTCCCAGTCATCTCTGTGCCTTGAAGAACTTAAGCTGCTGAAAGCTAATATCTTATAATCTCCTCTTCAATAGCCCAGTGGGGGAGTAGCATTTGCAGGGGGGAGTAGCAATTGCCAAATTAATAGCTGTATCATGTTACTGCATCCATAACCAGCTTCCAAGACCTGTAAAAGGCTATGCACTAAGTAGCCTGCCATACATGAAACATTGATTTTACAGTTTTTCAGCACTCCAGTAACAGTACTTCTCACAGCAAAATGGGTCAAAAAAAAAAAGAGCAGAGATGTCAATATGAAACTGATGCCATATTTATAAATTAACTTACCATATTTGTCTCGCAAGCCAACTGTACATCTGAAGACTCCACCAAAGGCCACGTCTTCACCAAATACAACTAAAAAGAAGAACAGTAGGGGAGGTTAACATTACTCCAACACATCTTACTTATAAATGATCATGTTTCAAAGGCTTTTATATGAGACACTAACAAAAGTAACACCTAACATTTCATGTCTCTTCAAGATTTATCTAGACCTAAGCATTTCTTATGCACAGCCTGACTACAACAAATGAAGAACCAAGGTTAATGAGGAATGAGAACACCAACACAGCTGTCTCAAAACAGAATTCATGAAACTGATTCTGTTAGGCTTTCATTAAACTATTTATTTTTCTGAAATATCCTCTAACAACACAGTGTCTAAAACTAAATGAGTAAAATTCCAAAAAGCAATCACATTCAGTCACTAAAGAGTCATTGAAACTAAGCCTTCTACTTCAACTGGCAACCATTTGCATTCTTCATCTGCAGATTTCAGTAATACAGTGTTTTGAAAATCATTAAATTGAAGTTTTTTTCAAAATACCAATCCAGTATGAAATTTCAAACCTTCTCCAAACATACTTGCCAGATCCCTGAAGAGTGACATCTAAGGAACTCCTCTACAGAAAAGATGACTATTTAATAACTAGGACAGTTCTCAGTATTTAACATTACTATTCTTGTGGTCAATAAAGTTTTATCACTAGAAGTATTTGCCTTTAAAACTCAGCTTCATATCACCTAATCTCTTCGGGTTTTTCTCTTTGAGTTTATGGAATGGTTATGTCTAATTTTTCTTAAAACAGTTTTATTATTTATTTCACACAAACAAATATGGCCCATTTCAATTTTTAAGCATGTAAGACGTGCAGCAGTATCACCAACAGCTGCTTGCATGAACTAGAGTCAGTTCTGATTATTCCCCAATTCCTCAATATTCTCCATATTCTAAGACATAAAATAATGCGGTAACCTTCCCACCTTTCAAATATTATTCTGAATTAAATAAAATAAATTTCTGACTGGAATCACTAAAAGGGATTAACATACTTATGTTAATCACATCAATGACACCACCTAAAGAAAAATAACTTCTATAATGATGCAAAATGAATGCACTCATGAGGAGTATGATTGAACTATGTCCCTAGATCACTTCTCTAATTAATTTTTAACAATAATTTGTGAAGGATTTTATGTACTAAAACCTTTCTGTTACCATATGGCTCCTTACTTTTGAGCCAGCTGGCATCTACAAAAAATATTCCCATTTAATGCTGGTATCCGCAAACTTGAATGGATTTACTCATTCAGTTCAGCCACTGAAATATACTTTCCTGGAGAGATTCTAATTCTCATCAACACAAGTATGAGGATTTCCACACTTAAACAACAATTGCTCAATTCCCATACAACAAAAAACATATGAAAGATGTCTTCTATTGCGAAAAGTCCTAATTAATTCAGTAAGTGCAGTGATTCTGAGAACTCACATCCGGACTGTAGAACTCCAACATGGTCTTACAAAGGGCTTTACAAAGACTCAGCCCTGCAAAGCTGACAAGCAAGACCAGAACCTTATATCAACTGGTTCTCTAAAGGCTGAAGATTATATATGAGTCTAGGTTCCTGCTGGGCTAACATTCTACTTGCTTTTATATGACAGACTCTATAGAAATGGTACTAAAATCTGTTCTTGGCCCTAATTTACCCTCAGCTGTCTAAGTTTAATCTAATAGAGGTGCATATAACACAGCTGTAAATTGAGAGGGACCATATACATGCTCAAAAAAAAGTGGATTGAGACTGCATATAACACAGCTGTAGATTGAGAGGGACAGGACAGACAACATGGAATTTGTCCCAACAGAGCAGACAATTAGTCAGACTTTAGGTTAAGCAGTGGTTCAAGCAGTGCCAAAAAGGGTTACTAACATACTAAAAAGAAAACCCAAAAACTACACAAGATGATGCAGCCTTTCCAGCTATGTTCTGAAGCATCTCTTTCAGATATCTGGCCATCATCATGCCTTTGTTAGGACAATAGAAGCAAAAGACATCCTGTTATGTATAAGAACTAAAAGTGGAGTAAATGGTTTTATGCAAGAGTTTAGGATAAGCCTTTTAAATCCCACTATAATGAAGCAGCATCTTCCAAGTTTTGGGTTATCCAGACTGCAAAAGCCTAGAAAATCTTACACTGCCTGTGCACAAGAGTGAACAGAAATCTGTAAAGCAATGAATTAATTTTGGAGGGCAGAAGAAAGCAAAACGTATGGAGCGAGGAATATACAGTCTCAAAAAAAAGACCGGTTTTAGAGAACAGAAAGTTTAAGAAATTTACAAATAATGTTTACATTTTTAAAACTCCTACTGGTGGGACCCAAGCTGCCCTTAAGTACAGTTCTCATCAGTAATACTATAAGCACGTTAAATAATCTATCTTTTGTCCTCACTTTCAAGTGAAATACACAGAGCGAAAACAGAAGATACAACTGCATCTCAGACCGTATAATCCATTACTAATCTGTTAATGCAACACATTTTTAAGATTTGAGAACAAAGTATAGAAATAACTTACAAGAAAACTTTAAAGGCCATGAGAAATACATTAAATATTGTACACAGATAGGCATACCAAAACACAGTTTATACAAAGCAAAACGCACTAACAACTATAAGGTACCTGCAGTTGGATCTTTGGCTAAAGCATTGTCCAAGGCACTTGTTATGGATTGGAAGAGATTCATCTTCTGAGTTTCCCCTGTGTGAAAGTGATCATCAGCAACTTAATTTGGTTCAAATCATAAAGTACATTAGAAAACACTGGTGCAAACATGCCTAAAATCTTAACCATTAAATACAAGATCCCTGCTAGGAATACCCACGATTCATTTGCTGAACGAACTTAAATTATGGGATAGATGAGATTGAGCATTGTACACTTTACCTTCCCAAGGACTGTAATTCTACTACCTAGAATCCAATCTTTCTTTCAAAAAACTATGCTCTAGGCTAGAGCAGTTGCAGCTTTGCAATGCTCAGTCAAACACTGAGAACAATGACTTCCTTTTCAAAGGAAGAAACCAACATATTATTGTTTTGAGGACTGGGAACCCCCGTGCTAAAATGCACCAGATCTCATGAAGCTTATTTTATCATTCTTTAATCACATTTTTTAAAGCTCCAGCTTTTCCAATTTATAGATACCTATTGTTATCAGAAGTTTTCTAGACCACTGGCCTACTCTCTGCATTGCAGTTAGTAAGTGACTGAAGCATCAAATCCATACTTCAAGGAAAGAAACTTGGTTTACTTTGCTGAACTAAAGCAAGCTGTCTTAAAATCCTTGAATTTTAATTCAAACCAAGAAAGGCTACCAGAGTGCCCTTCTTTATTCCAGCACTGCAAGGAAAAACAAGGAGGCCTGAAAGCAAAGATGGACCAAAACAATAGCCTAGTCCTCACTACTGTGACCAATTCAGATTCTTCAAGCAAAAAAAAAAAATTCTTAAAAGAAACCAAGTAAGAAATTGCTTGGCTGACATTTGGTAGCTCTTTAACGGGCAAAACTTTCTAGTCATGACTAGAAGCCACAGACCAGGAGAATACTATCTACCAACACACAGAGTGTGTAAAATTAAATAAATAAGTAAGATGGTTATGTGAAGATCCCACACAAACATAACAGGTGTTAGAATTCTGAAAGGAGAACTACACTCTTTTTCCAGTAGTTACAGTACCTCTCAACAAACGTTCAGCTTCCCTTTCTTCTAAATTGTTAATTAATGTTAGTATTTTTTGTTAAAGACTCGTGTCACACCACACCCCAGTAGCTGCATTCCTAGACATTCCTGTGCTCAGTAACTTCATTTGTTACACTTTACATGGCCCTTTAAGGAGAGGAAGATGTTAAAAAAAAAAAAAAAAATTACGGGAACTGTTCAAGTTATACAAAATCCCTAACGAACAAAATTCACAAATTCAAGAGAAGAAAAAAAGCTGGGGAACAGTAGCTGTTTCTCTCTTTCCCAAGTCATCCACATCAGTACTTAGGTTATCTTTTCTACAAGATACCATCCTTCCAGTTTTTGATATAAATAAACGGTTATTACTTAAGCTACTGTCAGAAACTCCTTACCATAACAGCCCTAACCAGCTTCTCTTGCTTATAAAACATGAGCCTACACAGGAAAAGGGGAACTAATTACGCCTTTCAGATTTGAACTGTTAAATTGTTAAGATATCTCAACAATATCAGGATCAGTATTGACATAATTTCATTTCACTTCCACTACTTTTCACAGAATTTCAAGGTATTTTAACTCACAGGGAATTCGTTTTCTGTTATTAAATGCCAGTAACTGGCATGCCACACCAAAGCTTCTTCGCACGATCTTGAGGCAAGGCTCTGCCATACACGAGCTTCACCATGTGGAACCCTGGATGCCTGTACATCTTTATCACTAACAGAAAGGGTAGACAAAAGTCCCTTACTGTTGGTCGTGATCTAGATGCAATACCAAGGTATCCAACTAAGTAACAAGCTTTCTAGAGGATAGTGAGGTTCACGTGGTAGAAACAGCTGTTGTGCAGCTGGCAGGCTTCTTCCACGTGAACTCGGCACTAGCCACTTGCAGGGCTGCATCTCAGAAATAAAAGTCAAACGCCATGCGCTGTTCGTTTCCAAGTTATCTGTGTTTACTCTCAACCAGTGACTACGAGGATGACCTCGAACCTTTCGGCGGACAGCAATCTTTATTCGTCATAGGTTTATTATCACACTCACGACTTAAACATGCAGTACAAAAACCGGTGTAGATGTCAAGTCAGTAAGTTACTGCTAGAAGCTTTTGGAACAGGACAGCGGCAGAGGATGCCCTTGCAGGTCTGAGAACAAAATGGGCCCATCTACCGCAGCTGTGACTCTGACAGCCCAAAACACTTCACCACCCCCCGCGCCGAGGGGGCCTGCGGAAGCCCCGGCCCCGCCAGCGGCCCACAGGGGCCTTCCCACCCACAGCCCAGGATTTCTGCGGAAAACCCGCGTGTGGAAGTGCCCAGGACACAGAGGGGTCACGCGGCCATGAGGATGCCTCCGCCGCCCGGGGCCCGACTCGCAGCGCCCCTCCGGGCCCTCGGCGGGTTCTGCCAGCCTGCCTGCCTCCCTCCATCCCATCCCAGACGGGGTTGTTGGCGGCCTCTCCCAAGAACGTGGGGGAGACAGGGCGGACCCTGCGGTAGAGCGAGGTTGAGGCCGGCCCGCGGGGAGGACCCCGGCCCAGCCGCGCTCTCACCGTACTCGCTGGGCGCCGGGTCCGGCTGGAAAGCGAAGTGCGCGGCAGCCCGGCGGGGCGCGCCCGGCAGCGGGGCCAGGCGGCCCCAGAGCCCGGCGGGGAGCGCCGCGCGCAGCGCCCGCCCC